>CAJNRD030001117.1:4589517-4664432 GCA_905319865.3 Cotesia congregata | reverse complement strand
GAGATTCAACAGAAAATGACAATTTCACTGGTGAATCAGTGGATTTCTACTGATTTAACCAGTGGACATAAAAACACGCATGCGCGCAGATATTTTGTTCACTGATTCAACCAGTGAACTTCACTGATTCACCAATGAAATCCACTGGTTGGAATCATCAGTAAAATTTCATTGGTGAACCAGTGAAATTCTACTCTTTTTAATCTCCACACGATTTTTTTTAAGAGAGTAGGTTATTATTTGAAGCACGGGGATTCTCACAGCTGCTAGATCTGCAACCTCCTGGAGAACCGGCTCCGTAAACCTCCATGAGTAGCTCACTCTGATAAATACGTTACTTAATATTTTAAAAATGTCTAGGTTATTTATTTGGAGCGCAAGAAATCCCGCAGCAGCCTAACCCGCAACCTCCTGGAGAACCGGCTTCGTAAACCTTCATGAGTAGCTAACTCTGATAAATACGGCACTCACTATTTTAAAAATTTTTAGGTTATTATTTGAAGCGCGGGAAATCCCGCAGCAGCCTTATCCACAACCTCCTGGAGAACCAACTCCGTAAACATTCAAGGGTTTTGGTCTAGTGCTCTAGAGCCTCATAGAAATACTGTTTCAATTTTTTATTAGCTCGTAAATTGAAAGCAGTTATATTTTTAATTGTATTTTTATTTGAATTTATAAATTAATATAAATAAAAATTTATACAGATGTCTAAAATCACAGTTTTCTATTTTTTCTAGTCTATATTTAGAGATGTCTATTTTTTAAGAATTTATATATTAATAACTCTCAATATTTTTATAAATATAAATATTCAAATGTCTTTTTACTGACTTCTCTGAATTTAGTCTATTATATTTTATCCAATGCCTATATTTATAATTGATAAATTTTAAAATTATCGAATAATATCGTTGTCTTTTTTTTTTAATATTAAAATTTTACTTTTATTTATTTTATAAAGTGTGTGATTATTTTAATTACTAAGATTTTTAATTTCTATTTTAATCGTGATTGATATTTTGAGTTATTTATTTTTAGTAAATTATTTTTTCAATTTTGTTCAAATTGATCCTTATAAAGATTTTCCTTTTATTGATTTCTTTATTTACAGATGTCGAAATTTTGATTTATCTATTTTACCTTAAAATTTTTCAACCGGTACGAATCAATGACGCGCACTGTATGTCCTTATAAAAAAAAACTTTAGAAAACGTCGATAATGATAAATGATAACTAAACATTGCAACTCGCTTCTTTCTTTTTAACAAATATTCTCGTAATCTAAACATTCATTTCTTCCGAAAAAATTAAACATTGTAAGATATATAATATCCCTGTTTAAAAATATTGATTGAAAAGAATTAAAATTCGAATTCTTTTCAATAATTTCAATTCTTTTGTTAATATATATAGATATACAGTTTGTATGGAGTGACCATTTTTCAATCAGTATTTTTAACCAGGGATCCGATTAAACTGAAATGAACGGACATCTGTCATTTTTTTGGACTTATATAATGATAAATTTATTATGAAAAAATTTTAATTAAAAAATTACAAGTGCAAATTTTTTTTTAAATCTGTTTTTTATCGTTGACCTGTAAGGCAAAAGACCCAGTTATTGACACTTGCAATTTTATTTTAATTAAAAAAAATAAATCAATTCTAATAAATTGATAAATATAATTTTTAAATTATAAATTTTCAACTAACTAGGTCAGACAGCTAGGCCAGTGTCAATAACTGGGTTTTTTACCTTAATAAAAATTCAAAAAATGTCTGCTAACTTTAGTGTCATAATATACGCCTCAAAAAAAAAAAAAAAAAAAAAAAAAAAAAAAAAAAAAAAAAAAAATACTGAAATAAATCTAAGGTGTAAAAAAAAAACTAGTAACTAAAAATCAAAATATTAACCATATCAAAGTTGTTTAAAAAATAGATTTCTTCAGGTCAACGAATTTTTTGAACAAAATAGACATTAGCTCAGGTTGTATTTCTTCCATCATACTATACTCAGGCGTGGTGACAACTTGTTCAGCGTTGCTAACAATAAAATCCGCTACATAATCAATCAACTCTTTAGCATTATACTGAACAGCTAAAGACAGCGCCACAATTGCGTTATCAACACTCAAAGTCTTGGAGAGCGACTGCTCGCACATTTGCTTGAGCGATTGCAGTTGCAATTTATCAGCAGCTTCGAGTAAATCTTCGGCGTGTTCATCCAAGTCAGAAACTTCGTCAGTATAAATTGCCTCCAGAACTTTCTCGAAGATTTCAGGTTCAATGTCATGTATCATTATTGGAGCTTTCAGGACCTGGAACTGGTTTTCAGAAAACATCTTCGAGAAAGCAGGACTTCTGGCTAGCAAGATAGATTTGTGAGCTTTAAATTTACGGTCACCCGCTATTAGAGTAACGTCACTTCCAGCTTTGCTATCTAAGAGTTGCTTATAATCCTGGACTAGCTGGTTGCTTGGTTTTATCATCAACTCATTAGTTGTATCACTGCTTTTGTTATCAGGGTTATCAAAAACAACCAATTCAACACCAACTGTTAAACTATCATGAGATAATAGCTTTTTTTTCGGATCCACCAAATCTTTCTTCCGGACAAACTCTGGTAATCCATAAGCGACTTCGTCATTTTCAAATGTCATGTACAAAACGTTATCATTTGTCATTTCTTTCTTGTGATTTAAAATGTACAATATAAATTTAGTTTTCACTTTTAAATCGTTTCTCAAAGATTGCAGGCACAGTGACATGTAGTCTTTATTAACAGACTGGTGAGCATTATTAAATTGAACATGCAGTTTCCACAAATCTCCATTAGCTTTCGCCGAAAATGACGATGAATGTAATTTTATATCCTTGTTTTCATCATCAGTCTCGAATTTCACATGTGAATTGATATTTTTTATTTTCCATTCGAATTTCACAATGTGTTTATTCGTAACTACATAACCTCTCTTCATGCTTTATTTAATTACTTGCACTAGTTTACTTTTTTAATATTCATAAAATATAATTAATCACAGTTTTTTGGCTGAAACTGAAATATTTATTATTGATATTATTATTTTTAATAATTAATTATTTTAAATATTTGTTAATTTACTTACATTTTATACATTTGTTATGCACGACTTGCTGCCGGGAAATGGAGGGAGAAATGATGAGTAATTTGGTACAGCAGGCATGTAATATTTGCTTATATTTTTTTTAACGTTCAGGTGCGTGTTACAAAAAATTTATGATACTGAAATCATCAGCTGTCGGAGAATTTTTTTTAATTTTTATTACAATTAAAGTTAGCCGACGTCTTTAATTTCTTGATTTTTAATTTTTTAATATTTTTTAAAAATTGCACTTACAATTTGTCAAGTTTTTTACAAATGAAAATTTTTTTTTATTATTTTGTAATTATTTTTTCAATAAAAAAAAAATTCTAAAAATTTTTAGATGTCGACTAACTTAATTTTCATTTCAACTATTATAAAAAGAAATTAAGTAAAAAAAATCCACGGGTATAAATTAAAAATAATTATAAGGGAGAAATTTTTTTAAATATTTTATTTTTTTTTTTTTCATAATTAAATTGTTATAAAAACTAAAAAATTCCTACTGATTTTAGCATTTTAAAAATTCACGTGTAGTAATTGAACAAAGTAACAGATACATTTTTTTAAAATTAATACATATTGGTGAAATTTGAATAATTTTTTTCTTTTCGTGACAGATATGTCTTAATTAAACTGTTGAATTTATAATTTACTATATCATATTAAAATTAAATCATTTTGCAAATAAGTAAAAAATTAAAAGTTGTCAAAAAATTTTTAGAAAAATTACAATTACAATTATTACAAATACGTTATTCATTTTTAATTTTTACAATTCAATGTAACTCCTTAAATGTTTAATTGTCAGTGGTACGTTCGTCATTTCGCCGGGATCCTTGATTACCCCTCATTATGAACCGCCCGTCTTATTCTTCTCTAGTTATCCTCGACTCGGTCGAGTTAATTGATGAAAGTTTTGAAATTTGGATTAAGCCTCTGCCGTTGTGCAGTCAAATTCCTTAGCATTTCCAATTTCCATTTTGGTACTTCAGTGGCTTCGTTCGGTGGCGTTGTCATATTTGGTGCTGGTGAAGATCTTCTAAATGCGATGGAGTTTATATAGATGTTGGCTGCCTTTGACGTCGAAGATCCTATTTTGAGCTACATCTAGATGAAAAATTTTTTAATTTTTTTTTATTCTACTTGTTTTTACGGTGCATATTTAGGAAAAAAAATGTCGTGAAAGGAAATAATAAAGATTTCGATATCTTTGTCTTTAATATTTGGAAAAATTTTGACTTTGATGTTTTTTAATAAAATTTCTATTTTATATTTTTTTGTTATGTTTTTGATATTTTCTTTTTTTCAAAAGTAAATAAAAAAAAGAACAATTAAAATAAATTGATCAGCTTGATAGAAAAAAAAAAATAAAAAAATTTAACATGGCCCAGCATGGGTTGACCCCACTTGTAAAAAGTTTAGAAAATCCAAAAGTGCACACCTCATAATCTCATTTTCCATAATAAAATTGATTAAAATAAAATAAATACAAATACTTTTGAATCTTTTGCGCCATTGTCCACCCAGAAAAGAAAGGTACTGTGCATATATTGTAAACGATCCTTATTTACATAGATATAGATAGACAAATGATAAGTGAATTTCAGTTTATTGCTAGTTATAATTGAATTACACATTGAATGAGGCCGTGATCGTCGAAAGGACCTAGTTTTGGATAATACTGAAGCGTATAAAAAAAATGGACTTGGTCAGTTAAGTTTTTTGGCAGTTAATCCGCTTTGCTTATGAGGCGTGCAATCATTACCTTAATTTGTTATTTTTTTACATTAACAAGAGTTTTGAAATTTTTAAGAAACAAATAAATATTAAAACTATTGAAATTAATTGTAAACAAATCATAGAAGAATAGTCACTGAAGTTCAAGACATACTTTTGATTGTACCAGAATGTGTATCCATATTTAATTAGCTGAAACAGAAAATTTAATCAATTGTGACAATGCAGGAACAAAAACAGAAATAATTAAAAAAAATGAATAGAAATAATATAATAATAATACCTTCTTTTAACAGGGTCAGCTAACCTAATTGTCCCATTAGCTTTCAAAGCTGCAAGCTTTCTAATCAAAATAATCGCCAAAGATGGATTCGACTTTATAATATCATACTCTCGACTCTTGATGATATTCTCAGCATTCAAAACAATGAATTCAGATACGAGCGTGAGTAATTGAGGAGCATTATATCTTTTAGCTAAGAACAAGAATCGTACAGCATTGTCGATCTTTAGCAATTTAATCAGAGACTCTACACACATATTTTTCAGTGACTTTATGAGATATTTATCAGCAGCCTCTAACAAACTTTCCACAACAACATCCAGGTCGGAAACTTCGTCTGTGTAGATAAATTCCAACAAGCTCTTGAATATTTTAGGTTCAATGTCTGACAGAGTTATGAATTCTTCGTTACTCTCCTTCATTTCGACAGTAAACAGCTTGAAGAACTCTTCGCTGCGTGCCATCAAGATCGCCTTGTGAGCTTGAAAAGTCTCATCTTTTACCTTGATGACAACGTCGCAGCTTTTCTTGCTTTCAAAGAGTTTCCTATAATCAGCAACCATTTGAGATTTTGGTTCATCCAAGGTGATGCTGGTAGAAATTGTCGTGGAACCATCGTAGACTATAAGTTCTACTCCGATTGTCAGTGTATCATACGTAAGAAGCTCTTTCTTTTTTTCTTCCAGGTCTGCTTTCTTGACAAACTTAGAACAGATCGAACTGTCACCGTAATTCTTAAAACATTTATCTTAACACTTAACACTTAACACCCCTTGGAAAATGCCACAGTGCCACTGTGATAAAAACTCCCACGCAGTGCGGCCAGATCGTACGATTTTCTTACCCCCACTTTGTAGGACACTCTCATCTGACTACATTGAAAAGCGGTACAAAGTAGGGATAAAAATATCCCACGATCTGGCCGCACTGGGGCACGCACAATATTTTTCATTCGAAAATTTGGAATATATAAAAAAATTAACGACCTAAATTATAATGATTAGAAAGTAAAAATATTCAAAAGAAATTTTTATGCAACAAATATAATAAGACACTCCAAAATTATTCAATGAAATCTATTCGAAAACAAGACTAGTTAATTAAAAAGCACATAGAAAAATAATAAATTACTCATAAGTTTACTATAGTTGTTCAATAGTATTGACTCAATACTTAGTCATTCGCATAGAACGCTCTTTAACTATTGATGGCTTTAACTAGATTTCATTTCAAATTTTAACCTGTTTTATTTTATTCTTTTAACTAAAATTACTCTTAAATAATTTTATTTTTGAATGATTTTAATTTAAAATATTTGTTCTTTTGTAGAATTTGTATTTTCGAACACTCACGTGTTATAAGAAATTTTTAGGAAAAATTAATTATACTGAAATCACTAGCTGTCGAACAATTTTTTTAAATTTCTATAACAATTCAACTACTATAAAAAAAATTAAGTAAAAAAAATCCACGTGTAGAAATTTAAAGCAATGAGAATTTTTTTAAATATTTTTTTTTATAATTAAATTGTTATAAAATCTAAAAAATTTCTGCTGCTTTTAGTATTTTAAAAATTTACGCGTAGTATTCGAACAAAGTAACAAATATATTTTTTTAAAATAACTACTGATGAAATTAGCATAATTTTTTTTTGTGACGGATATAATTTAATTAAATTGTTGAATATATAATTTATTTCATCATATTGAAATTAAAATTATTGGTAGAAAATTATGTGGTTGAATTATTTTCTTAGTTTATTTTTAATAATTTTTTAGAATAACAAGCTAATTGGTAATAATAAAAATGACGGTGAGTAAATAATTATCATAAATATAGACATACGGAGTGAAATAGTATAAAGTAAATAAATACTTAAGTAATGCTATTAAATATCTTAATCTTACAATATTTCATTTAGTATCATTTTGCAACTAGATACTAAATCATTAATCCAAGAGATATTATAAAAAAAATTTACTTAAAGATGATAAGACTGCTGACATTTCCTTAGCGATGCAACTGGACTCTATCATTCATTCATCTACCAAAAAAATAAAGTAATCAATAAAATAAATCAAGTATAACTATATTATTGATTCAATGTAAATAAAAGTAAATATAAAATTAGCAAATTGCTGGATATTATAAATTCAATAAAAAAAATTATTTAAATAAACCATGCAAAGTCTTAACAAATAAAAAAAACATTCATTAAAAAATCCTGTACCATTTTTTATTAACGTCGTTGAGTTCAAGATTGCCACTAAGTTTCCATTCCGCAAATTTTTTAAGCAGAATTATACCAATTGCTGGATTTGATTCTCCAATGGAGCGATATTCTGGAGTCTCAATAATTTGCCCAGAATTGATTACAATGAATTCAGAGATGTAATCCAGTAGCTCCAGAGCATCACATTCCTTTGCTAAAACCAATAGTCTGGGTGCGTTATCAATATTTAAAGTTTTGTATAGAGACTTTGCACACATTTTTTTAAGTTCTTCCAGCTTATATTTGCTTGCAAATTCAAATAAAGCTTCGGCATAATCGTCTAAGTCAATAACTTCTTCAGTATAAATGAATTCAAGAAAGCTGTAAAAAGTATCAGAGTCCACATCGGGTATATTGATTTCTTCTTCTCTACTTTTCATCTTAATTGAAAACATTTTACTGAACAGAGGACAACGAGCCATCAAAATTGTTTTATGAGCTTTGATTGTTTCATGTTTAACCTTCACAACAAGATCAGGCATGTTTTCGTCCTCATAAAGTTTTGTATAATCACCGATCATGAAACCTCTTGGCTCATCATCAACAGTATCATTATTAGAAAATGTCGAAGAATCAAATACGGTTAATATGATACCAACTGTTAGTGTATCGTTTGGTATATGTGTATCTGGATTTTCTAATAATTTTTTTTTTGTACAGAAATCTGGGAAACCATATCCATGAAAATCATTAAAAATATACTTAGTATTTTCCCTTTCAACCATTTCACCTTTGTTATCCAAAATGAACAATGTGTAGTCAGTTTTAAATTCGATTACTTTTTGTTGATTAAATGGGTTTAGATAAATTGATATCCAATCTTTGTATTCATCTGAATCATGATCATTGAACGTTATCGTAAGTTTCCATGCATCATCCATTTTGGACCCCGTTGAAAACGTGGGTGAAAGTAAATGTGTATTTATCTCAGGTTTTTCACGGTAGCATTTAATGTATGAACTTATCTCATTTATTTTCCAGTGATATTCTATCTGATGCTTTTTAACGCTTGTATAACCTTTTTCTTTTTTCATTGTGAAAAGTACTACAAACAAAAAATATATTTGAGATCTTGAATTATTGTAAAATATTATAACTCTGAAACCAACAGACATCTAAAAATTTTCTAGATTTTTACAAATAAATTATTATAAAAGAAATTCTACAAATAAAAATTAAAAAAAAAATAGCAAGTTCGAATTCTCAATTTTATATTTGTTTTGTCGTAATCAATTAGTAATAATAACAATTTCAAACATTGTCAGGTTTTTGTTGATTTCAGTATCAAAAAATGTATTTTTTACTTACTTAGTATGACAATCCGATAAACTATAAATGTAAAACAATCTTAAGCTGTTTTAACAGCAGATATTCAGTTTTTCTTTTTAAGTCCTCTTTTTCAGAGGACAACTTATATCATAATTATAATTATAATAAATAAGACCCTTAAGTAACGAGTGTCGCCATCTTACAAAAATAAAAAAAAAAATAATTTATAGTTCCCTAAAGTGAAATAATTATGAAATCGGCTGATAGAACCGGTCATTTTTTGATTTTATTGAAGAAATAAAATATTACTAAAAAAATAATTTTCTAAAATTATTTTGCAGCTTTCTAAAATTTCTAATAGTAAAATTTTTTCTTATTTTCTATAAACCAATTTATTTTTTTAAGAAAAATCTTCAAGTAATGTCTTTTGTCTTTTACTGTTAGTTTTATAAATTTTTTCAAAATTTACAGAGTAGTTGTATTTAAAAAAATATAAAGATTATTACACTGTAACCATTTATAAAAATCATAAAAGAATTATTATTGAAGCTCAAGATGAATTTTTGATGGTACCAAAATGTGTATCCACATTCACTTAGCTGAAACAGAAAATATAATAAATTGTGACAATAAAGAAACAAAAACAGTAATAATTAAAAAAAAAAATGAATAAAAATAATACCTTCTTTAACAGGATCAGAAAACAAAAATGTCCCATCAGTTTTTAAAGCTGCGAACTTTCGAAACAAAATCAGCGCCAAAGATGGATTCGACTTTTCCATAATTTCAAACTCTCGACTCTTGATGATATCCTCAACATTCAAAACAATGAAATCAGTAACGTGGGTGAGTAACTGAGGAGCATTATGTCTTTCAGCTAAGGACAAGAATCGGACAGCATTGTCGATGTTTAGCAATTTAATCAGAGACTCTACACACATATTTTTGAGTGACTCTATCAGAAATCTATCAGCAGCCTCCAACAAATCTTCTACAACAACATCGAGGTAAGAAACTTCGTCTGTGTAGATAAATTCCAACAAGCTCTTGAAGATTTCAGGTTCGATGTCTGACAGAGTAATAAATTCCTCCTTACTCTCCTTCATTTCAACAGTAAACAGCTTAAAGAACATTTCGCTGCGTGCCATCAAGATCGTCTTGTGAGCTTCAAAAGTCTCGTCTTTTACCTTGATGACAACGTCGCAGCCTTCCTTGCTTTCAAAGAGTCTCTTATAATCAGCAACCATTTGAGATTTTGGTTCTTCCAATGTTATGTAGGTACAAAACGTTGTGGAATCATCGTAGACTGTAAGTTCTATTCCGATTGTCAGTGTATCATCAGGAAGAAGCTCATCTTTCTTTTCTTCCAGATCTGCTTTTTTGACAAACTCAGCACAGATCCAACCGTCGCCGTCATTTTTAAACCATTTATGAAATTCAGAAACATTAACTCTTTCTTTTTTATCATTTAAAATAAACAATAAATACTTGGTCTTGACCTCTGATTCTTTGGAAGACGAATAGTGCAGGAATAAAGACAACCAAGTTTTGTCAAGATCCAGATCACTTGCAGACTTCAATCTCAGATACCACTTTTTTTCTTCATCCGCTCCAACCGAAAACTTTGGTGATTCCAGGTCCAGCTTGTAGATAACCTCATCGTCATTTTTTTCAACGTATGAACTTATCTCGTTTATTCTCCATTCATAAAGAATCACATGCTTTTTGGTGAACGTATAACCTCTTTTGAATTTCATATTTATTTATCAAGTTTTATTTTTTACCTCAATTTATTGTCCAGAAAACTGGGTTTTTATATCTTTTAGTATTAATACAATCAACACACAAGCAATTAATATTTTATGATATCAAGATTTACTTAAGTTTATCAATTGTTGTGTAGCGCGTGACGATATGAAATTACAATGCGGTGCAGATTTAGTCGAAACGCACACACACACGCATACCTCCGCGTTCATACGTGTGTAATTCATCTCTTGACAAGTAGCGTCATCTGAGTAAAATAATGAACCACATGATTTTAAATTTGTATGTGATGACAATTATTTGTATTGTTTTCTAATGTTCAAATAGCCATATATACCATATATAATTCGCCAACAGGAATAAAAAAGTAAAAGTTATTAAATTTTCGTTAGTTTCAGTGTATTTACCTAAAATATTATAAATTTTTTAATTTTCAATTAATTAATTAATGAATTATAATAAATTGATGAATAATTGTAATCAATTTTAATATCATTATTATCAATTCTTAAATGTAACTATTTTTTTTTATTTAGTGATGAAAATCTTAAGGAAATCCTTTCGCTCCAGTTGAGTCAAAACAATTGTAGTAGTCAATATACGATAAATTAAAAAAAGAAGCCCATAAAAATTCCTAAAATTAAATAATAAATAGTATATGAGGCATTAATCGTTGAAATTTTGAAAATAAAAAAAAAAATAGTTAAATACAAAAATTAATTTGACTCTTTCAAATCAACTGCTAGTAACCTGTCCGTGATTTGGCAACGCTGTACTTCAATTGTTTACATTTTCATTTGCACAATATAACCTTAACCACGTTTAAGTTTTTGCAGTCAGTGTAAATAAATAAATTAGTTTGAATTTATTGAATGGTCTGAAGCTCGCGCGCTACGCAACGTTGCCAAATGTTTTGACTCCATTTTAACGTAGGTTACTTGAGAATTTTTGCACGGAGAACTCAAAATAACACACAAATTGTATTTATGAGCTCGAAGAGCTCAAAAACATCATAAGTGCAATTTCAAGCGTTTAGGTATAGAATTGGCGGGAAGTTGCAGGGATGGCCTTTAGAGTCAACCGTTTTCCTAATTTTTTTTACTTAAGGAGGTCCTTTCGCCGCCAATGTAAAATAAAAAATATTAGATTATGAGTAAATTCAATTTTTTTCTAATAGTTAAGGTCCTTATTTATCTAATAGTGAGGTTTAAAAATTTGTCCGGTAAAGTATAATTTAAACCTCACTATTAGATAAATAAGGACCTTAACTATTAGAAAAAAATTGAATTTACTCATAATCTAATATTTTTTATTTTACATTGGCGGCGAAAGGACCTCCTTAATTAATAATATGATATAGACGCAGAATAATTTTAATGACAGATAACTCTAACTGCAAGAAATAATTTTTTTGATTTCTCTTACAACAAATATGGCATTAAAAATAAGAGAATTTTTGTGTATCAAAATATTAATTAAAACAATACCCTAAATATAATAAAACCGTAATTAGAAGAAAAATGATAGTTTTTAGAATTGTTTCTAGCGAATAGATTGTTATTGAGAAATTAAAAAAATTGTTTTTCTAGTTTTTTTGAATTTCCGCATATGATATTTTATTAAATTTCACTCATAAATATTTATTAACTAAAAAAAATTCTAAAAATTATCACGTGTCTGCAAATTTTAGTATGATTAAATATTGATATGCAGTGTTGAATAAAAAAGAAATATTTTACTGTTATTAAAATCATTTTAGGAGAAATATAATTTAGATCTGTAACAATAAATTCGCTTAACTCACTATATCTGCAAAGAAAAATCATTACATTAGATAATTAATAACATAATATTCAAGTAGAAAAATAAAATATAATTAAATAATTTTGGAACGGACTTACAAGTTAGAATTTGTGAAGGGATTGCAGAGATATTTCTCAAAGTTTTTCTAAATTAAGTTTGTTAGCAGCTTTAAATAAATATTTTGCGTTATCATCCAAGTAGTAAACTTGATCGGCATAAATAAACTAAAGGATAATAACATGATCTGACTATCGCATTTTTTTCGATATAAATTATGAATGAAAAAATGATTATTAGAATTTTTACTTCAATTTTGTTGCCCAATTTCTTTGTTTTACATTGAAAGAATAAAGCTCATGATGCTAATAACGTCCAATTATATGAATAAGACTCCATCAAGCTTGTATAATCATGATCATTAATGGTGACATAAATTTTTCAAGTTTTATTAAACATATTGAGGTTTAAAAAGGAAGCTAGATAATTACGCTTGAGTAATGAAAATATCTAATAGTCATGAGAATAACTAAATCAATTAGATATGCAAAGAATCAATCAAATGTAAAATAATAAAAATGCATCTGAGTAATAAATTCTTCTTAAGCTAAGAATCTCAACTAAGTAGTTTCATAAAAATAATAAAACTATTATAATTATTGTCACTTCAAATGACTCTTAATATTAGAAAACGGATTTTTACGAATCAATCGGTGGTTGGTAACTCTCGATCCATCTGATAATGCTATACAGGAAACATTTTCCCACTGATGTTTCTTCACAAGGATATATAACGTATCGTCCTACTAGATTGATTATTGTAAATATACGCGACATTAGCTTCTCAATTTCCTCTGGAGATGTAGTATCATGGTCATAAAAATTTTGTCTTTGAATTTGGACAATGCACTCGAAGAAAATCATTGACATATCTGTTGCGATTTTTTTCGGTATTTTATTCTGTTGAAAAAACAGTTGATAGTTTATACAGAAATAGATCAAATAATTTGTCTTCAAAATTAAAAAAAAATAAAAAATTCATTTACCGAAGTTGATGGAAAAACATGTTCCGGATTCCAATTGTTGATGCAAGCGTGACAATCGCACCAGTAGCTTCTATTATTTTGTAATTCTTCTCTTCGCTTCGGAGTTGGCATAATATGAAATTCTGGTCCGTAAGAAATAAACAACTGTCCACCTTTTTTTATAGGTTGCAGAGTTATGAATGTAACCATATCAAGACAGACTAAGTAACTCATATTAGGGTCACAACTGTGATTGTCGCAACGACTCTAGCGGGTTTAACAGTCCACCACACTTAAGAAGTTCGTTAGTACTTGGTACATGAATCTAAAAATTAAACAGTTGAAAAATTTAGTTTCATTACGGTTTAATTGAATAGTTAAAGATCCATAAAAAAAAATAAATAAATAAATAACAAGTAGTCAAGAAAAGATAAAAATAAATACCGCGTATCTGTTAGTACTACTTAACACAGTATGATGGTAAAGTAATTTTCCAACAAAAACAGCATATTGATAGTTTTTTAATTCATCCATGTTCTTCATTTTTTTCCCAAAAACATCGCTCGTCAAAGCCATGAAATACATGTATTGTAAAGCTTTGCGGGCACATTGAACTTTGATTCGCGTAGTCATCGGCCTCCGACGTAATGGATAAACACTTGCGTATTTCTTGTCATCGTAAATACCATCAGTGAAACTTTTCATAATAGAATCTGCAGACAAAAAAATTTTTAAGTAGAATAATGAGTCAAAATAAATTTTATGTGTCTTTGTTTTTAACTTTTCAAGATTGTCCAAAAGTTTATTTTTTTCCTTATCACTCATCTTCAATGCCCATTGTCTAGCTTCATTCAAAGTGTCTTCAATATCTGCTGTTGGGTCCAAAGCGAATAAACTTTTGGCTTTCCGAGCGAACAACAAAACCTTCATGTTGTCTGGATAATTAGCATTGAGAGCATGCTCTATATTTTTTAAAGATTCTTCATACATTGCCGCATTTGATAAGACTATTGAACGATTTGCAAAAGCATGGGCCAATAACTCTGATCCAGGCAGTGCTAGACTCATTGCAGTATTATGAACTTCAATTTTTTTTTGCTAATGACATACTTGAAGAATCTTGTTTCGCTTTATTCAACATCCGCTTAGCTTCTACTTCGCATGTAGGTTTTTTCATGTCCCTCAAATTTGGCAATTCATCTTGTTCTTCAACATGCATTTTTAAAGCGGCTCTTACAAAATCTTCATCAGTTTTAGCACCGGAAAAATGCTCAGTTGCCAATAAGTCGATTTTTAAGGTCGCAAATTCACTGATCAAATCTTGGAGAACAAATAAAAATATAATTAATAGAAAATATTACTTGCTAAAATTAATTCATCATTTACAAATATCAAATTTTATGAAAATTAAGTTAGGCGACATTGTAAAACTGTTATAATTTTTTTTATTGAAAAAATTCTTGCACAAGAATTAAAAAAAAATTCTTTTGTTATAATTTTGAAACACTATAAACGCAATTCGAAAAAGATATTTTCTAGTTCTAATAATTCTAAAACGTCGGCTAACTTTAGTATTATTCATATGTAACATTAAAAATAAGATTACCCTTCAAGAATTCCATTGTATATAGAATTAATTTACTCTCAAAATTAAAGAGAAATAATTTCACTTGTGAATGTTATCAATATAAATTATGACGTGATATTTAATACAGGTTACATTTTTCAATGAAACGCAAAACGCAATTAGTTAAATACAACTTTTCTTACTGGGTGCAACTATATTTATTAATTATAATGAATTTAAGTACTTTATGAAAACTATTATAGAGAAGATAATATCAACTAATTAACATAAATTATTAATTTTTGTAATAAAAAAAAAAATTTCTTGGCTGACAACGCTTATTTGAAACTTGAGATGAAAGTAAAATAGCGATGAAGGCTAAATCAAAACAATGGTTCTGTTTGTTGGCTTCGTTAGCTTCGCTAATGTTTGAAGCTGAGTGGCGGTAAATTTATAAATCAGCAGATTCTTTGATTTTATAATACTATTATTTAATAAAGTTGAATACATTTTTTTACGTAGATAAACTTCACTTTTAATAATGTGGAAAGTATTGTATGATGCAAATTTATTTATAACAATTTTCAATAAAAATATATTTTAATTGTTATAACGTTAATTTGGCAACAATTAAAACCAATTGACTGTTTATGAAATTTTAACTACATCTGAATGATGATTCATAAAAATTTAACAGAATATTGAAGATGATTAACTATTTAGTAAATCATACTCAATTTTTTCAAACTTATTATAAATATACATTATTTATATTACTACAATACTTAACCATAAGATCTGGTAAATGGAGGATTACCTTACATGTCATAACAAATTTGCTTAACTCATTTCATATATATATGCAAAAAAAATCACTACTTGAAATTAATAATAAAAAACATAATATTCAAGTAGCGCAATAAAATATAATCACCATTTTCAACCGCTGAGTTAATCTAGAAGTACCATTAACTTTTAAATTTCTGAATGAGAATGTTACTAATTGATGGATTTGACTCTATGAAGATTTAATACTCTAGAGTATTCATAAATTTGTCATCGTTGAATACAATAAAATTAGAAGTGCAATTCAATAGTCCCGAATGATTGTATAGTAATCATAATTAAATTAAAGTAATCTTAGAGCGGATTGGCAAGTTTGAATTTTGTAAAAGGATTGCAGACACATATCTCTAAATTTTTCTATTTTAAGTTTGTTAGCAGCTTTAGATAAATTTTCAGCGTTATCATTCAAGTCGTAAACTTGGTCAGTATTAATAAACTAAAGAATCATATGATCTGAATATCGCATTTTTTTTGTATGAGTTATTAATGCAAAAGTGATTATTAAAATTTTTATTTCAATTTTATTCCACAATTTTTTGCTTTACATTAAGACAGTAAGCTTGTGATGCTAACAAAATGCAATTATATGAATAAGAATTAATCAAGCTTGTATAATTATAATTATCAATAGTTAAATACAATTTGCAAGTATTAATAAACATATTAAGGTATATAGAGGAAGCTAAATAATCACGCTTGAGTAATAAAAAAATATCTAATAGTCGTAATAATAATTAAATCCATTAGTTATGTAAAGAACATATTAACTGTAAAATAATGAAAATGCATCTGAGTAATGAACTCCTCCTAACTTGGTAGTTTCACAAAATACTTAAAACTATCATATTTTGTATCATTTAAAATGACTCGTAATATTAAAAAAAGGATTTTTGCGAATCAATCGGTGATTAGTAACGCTCAATCCATTTTATAATGCAATGCAGTAAACCTTTTCCTACTGATATTTGTTCACAAGGATAAACATCGAAATTTCCTATTACATTGATTATTGTAAATATCCACAACATCAACTTCTCAACTTCCTCTGGAGATGTAATGTCATAGTCATAAAAATTTTTTTTTCTCATTTGGACAAGAGATTCCAAATACATCATTGACATACTTGTTGCGATTGGTTTCGACACTTTATTCTGTTGAAAAAACAATTGATAATTTATAAAGAATATAGATCAAATAATTTGTCTTTAAAATTAAAAAAAAAAAGTTATTTACCCAAGCTGATGGAAAAACATGCCCTGGATTCCAATTGTTGATGCAAGCGTGACAATCGCACCAAAAATTTCGAATATTTTGTAATTCTTCTCTTCGTTTCGGAGTTGGAACCTCATGAAATTCTGGTCCGTAGGAAATAAACAACTGTTCACCTTTTTTTATAGGTTGCAGAGTTATAAATGTAGTCATACCACGACATACAAAGTAATCCGTATTAGGGTCACAATTGTGATTGAAAAACGACTGCAGCGAACTTAACAGTCCACCACAGTCAACTAGTTCATCGTTAGTTGAATCATGGACCTAAGAATTAAACAGTTAAGTTTAGTATTATTAACAGTTAAAGAACTACAAAAAAAAAAGTAAATAAATAATATGTAGTCAAAAGGTAAAAATAAATACCGCATATCTGTTATTACAACTTAACACAGTATGATGATAAAGTAATTTCCCAACAAAAACAGCATATTCATAATTTGCTAATTCATCCATATTCTCCATTTTTTTTCCAAAAATATTACTCGTCAAAGCTATAAAGTACATGTACTGTAAAGTTTTGCCGGCACATTGAACTTGGAATCGTGTATCCATTGGCTTCCGACATAGTGAGTAAATACTTGCGTATTTCTTGTCATCGTAAATACCATCAGTGAAACTTTTCATAATAAAATCTGCCGACAAAAAATTTTTAAAGTATGATCAGTCAAGACGAATTTATAATTTCTTACCTTCTTTTGAATCCATCTTTTGAACACTTTCATACAACGCTTTTACTGTTCCGAATTCTTTGATAGCTTTTATAAATAATCTCAAGCTCGTAAGGCTGATATCTTCATAAGGATATACTGAAGACAATAAACCATTCACAATAGAACATTCTATGTCATGGTAATCTTTCCAGGCCACATTTCGACACTCTTCACTGCAATAAATAACGTCTGAACATGTATTGCAGGGAACAGATGACCAGCAATGCTTCGAGCAGTTCCAACATAGTTTGAACCTGTAGTCACATGAAAGTACTAACGCGTAAGCTCGTTTAACAGAAACTACTTCACCCGCCATCATGTCCCTAGTAGCTACGATATGACGTCCGAATTTTTCAGAATAGTTAATAGCAATAGCAGCTGAAGTATCTTTAATTTTTGGATTATCATTCGGAGGAGATGGTACAAATATTCGATTATCACGTTCTTTAACTGGTTTTTTATACGTCTTTGTTTTTAACTTCTCAAGATTATCCAAAAGCTTATTTTTTTCCTTGTCGTTCATTTTTAATGCCCATTGTCTAGCTTCATTCAAAGTGTCTTCAATGTCTGCTGTTGGATCTAAAGCAAATAAATTTTTGGCTTTCCGAGCGAACAACGAAGCCTTCATGTTATCTGGATAATTAGCTTTGAGAGCATGCTCTATATCTTTTAAAGATTCTTCATACATTGCCGCATTTGATAAGACTATCGAACGATTTGCAAAAGCATGGGCCAATAACTCTGATCCAGGCAGTGCTAGGCTCATTGCAGTATTATAGACTTCGACTGTTTTCCCTAATGAAATACTTGAAAAACCTTGTTTTGCTTCATCCAACATCAACTTAGCTTTCACTTCGCATTTAGGTTTTTTTATGTCTTTTAACTTTGGCAATTCATCTTGTTGTTCAACATGCATTTTTAAAGCTGCTCTTACAAAATCTTCATCAGTTTTAGCACCGGAAAAACGCTCAGCTGCCAATAAGTCGATCTTCAACATCACAAGTTTATCCCTTAAATCTTGGAGAACAAATTAAAAATATAATTAATAGAAAATATTACTTGCTAAAATTAATTCATCATTTACAAATATCAAATTTAATGAAAATTAAGTTAGCCTACATCTGAAAATTTTTATAATTTTTCTAATTGAAAAAATATTGCAAAAAATTAAAAAAAAATTCATTTGTAATAATTTTGAAAAACGACTGTAAATGCAATTCGAAAAATAATATTTTTTAGTTCGAATTGAATGAATTTAAAAATTCACTACGTCAGCTATAACATCAATGTTATTAAAAAATAACATTAAAAATTAGATTACCTTTGAAGGAATCCATTGTGTAAAATCTTTATGTAAAGACAAATATCTAAATAATTTACTGTCGAAATTAAAGTGAAATAATTTCACTGGTGAACGTTATCAATAAACTATTTATTGCCTCATATTTAATGTAGGTTACATTTCGCTATCAAACGCGATTTGTCAAATACGACTTTTCTTATGAAATACAACTATATTTATTATTTATAATCCTTTTAAGGTCTTAATGAAAACTCTAATAGAAAAGGTAATATCAACTAATTGACATAAATTATTAATTTCTGTAATAAAAAAAATACTAATGACGTTTGCTTGTAACTTGAGATGAAAGTAAAGTGGCAGTGAAGGCTATAAGTCAAAACAATGCTTGTGTCAGTTTGCTTTGTTGGCTTCACTGCTGTTTGAAGTTAGTGGCGGCAAATTTATAAATCATCAAATTTTTAAATTTATAATACTATTATTTAATAAAGTTGAATACATTCTTTTACATAAGTAAATAAACTTCACTTTTAATAATGTGGAAAATATTGTACCATACAAATCCATTTGTATCAATTTTCAATAAAAATACATTTGAATTGTTATCGCGTTAACTTTGCAACAATCAAAACCATCAATTGAATATGCTTATAACTTATAAAGTTTCAACTAAATCTTAATGATTCATAAAAATTAAACCGGATATTTAAGATGATTAACTAATTAGTAATTTTTACTACATATTTTTCTACTTATAAATATATTATTTTTATTCTCACAATACTTCTATAGAAAATATATGCATGTGTGTAGTTCCAGTCAATTGTTGGTTTGGGTAATCATAAGATTTGATAAACTGAGAATTACATTACAAGTCATATTAAATTTGTTCAATTCATTTCATCTGCAAAAAAATCATTATATTAATTAAGTAAGTAATAAAAAACATAACATTCGAGTAAAAAATAAAATACAATCACCATTTTTAGAGCCATTTATACTAATTAATGGATTTGACTCTATGAAGGTCAGATACTCGAAAGTATTAACAACTTCGTCAGCGTTGAATACAATAAAATCAGAAATGTAACCCAATAGTTTCGATAGATTATAATCATAAGCAAATTTGAGTCATCTTGGAGCGGATTGGCTAGTTAGAATTTTGTGAAGGGATTGCAGAAATATATTTTTAAGTTCGTGAAATTTCAGTTAATAAGAAGCTTTAAATAAATTTTTAGCATTATCATCTTAGTCGTAAACTTGATCAGTATAAATAAACTAAAGGATGATCATATGATCTGAATATCGCATTTTTATCGGTATAAATTATTAATGCAATAATGATTATTAAAATTTTTATTTCAATTTTATTCCCCAATTTTTTTGTTTTGTATTGATACCGTAAAGCTCATGATGCTGATAACATGTAATTATATATAAGTAAGAATCCATCAAACTTGTGTAATTGTGATTATTTATTAATAGTGAAATACATTTTGCAAGTTTTAATAAACAAGACATATAAAGAAAGCTCTATAATTATGCTTGAATAATGAAAAATATCTAGTAGTAATAATAACTATATCCATTGCTTATATAAAGAACCAATTAACTGTAATATAATGAAAATGCATCTTCTAAGTAATCTTCTCAACTTAATAGTGTCACAAAAATACTTAATAAACTATCGTACTTAATGTCATTTAAAATGACTCTTAACATTTAAAAACAGATTTTTACGAATCAATCGGTGACTGGTAACTCTCGATCCATTTGATAATACAATGCAGTAAACTTTTTCCTACCGATATTTCGTCACAAGGATATATATCATAACGTCCTACTACATTGATTATTGTAAATATATCCGACATAAGCTTCTTAACTTCCTCTGGAGGTGTAGTGTCAAGGTCATTAAAATTTTGTTTTTTCATATGGACAATACACGCCAAAAGAATCATTGACATTTTTGTTGCGAGTGTTTTCGGTAATTTATTCTGTTGAAAAAATAATTGATAGTATATAAAGAAATAGATCAAATAATTTGTCTTCAAAATAAAAAAAAAAAACTATTTACCCAAGCTGATGGAAAAACGTGTTTCGAATTCCAATTGTTGATGCAAGCGTGACAATCGCACCAAAAGCTTCGATCATTTTGTAATAGTTCTCTTCGCTCTGGAGTTGGCATCTCATGAAAATCTGGTCCGTAAGAAATAAACAACTGTTCACCTTTTTTTATAGGTTGCAGAGTTATGAATGTAGTAGTCTTATCACGACACAGAAAGTAACCCATATTAGGGTCACAACTGTGATTGTACAACGACTCTAGCGGATCTAAGATTCCACCACAGTAAAGTAATTCACCCTTAGTTGGAGCATAGATCTAAGAATTAAATAGTTTAAAAATTAAGTTTTTTTCAGTTTAATAAAACAGTTAAATAACTATAAAAAAATAAATAAATAATATTTAAGATATGGTAAAAATAAATACCGCACGTGTGGTAGAACGACTCAACACAGTATGATGGTAAAGTAAAATTCATCCATGTTTTTCATTGTTTTTCCAAAAATATTGCTCGTCAAAGCCATAATATACATGTTTTGTAAAGTTTTGGCGGCACATTGAACTTTAAATTGCGTATCCATCTGCTTGCGATATAATGGGTAAACACTTGCGTATTTCTTGTCATCGTAAATACCCTCAGTGAAACTTTTCATAATAGAATCTGCAGACAAAAAAATTTTTAAGTAGAATAATGAGTCAAAATAAAATTTATAAGTTCTTACCTTCTGTTGCATCAATCTTTTGAACACTTTCATACAACGCTTTTACTGTTTCGAATTCTTTCATAGCTTTTATAAATAATCTCAAGCTCATAAGACCGATATCATCATAATAATGAATCGAGGTAAATAAACCATTCAAAATAGAACATTCTATGTCATGGTAATCTTTCCAGGCGACATTTCGACACTCTTCACTGCAATAAATAACGTTTGAACATGTATTACAGGGAACAGATGACCAGCAATACTTTGAACAGTTCCAACATAGTTTGAACCTGTAGTCACATGCAATTACCAAGGCGTAAGCTCGTTTTACAGAAACTACTTCACCCGCCATCATGTCCCTAGTAGCTACGATGTGACGTCCGAATTTTTCAGAATAGTTAATGGCAATAGCAGCTGAAGTATCATTAATTATTGGATTATCATTCGGAGGAGATGGCACAAATATTCGATTATCACGTTCTTTAACTGGTTTTTTATACGTCTTTGTTTTTAACTTCTCAAGATTATCCAAAAGCTTATTTTTTTCCTTGTCGTTCATTTTTAATGCCCATTGTCTAGCTTCATTCAAAGTGTTTTCAATATCTGCTGTTGGGTCCAAAGCGAATAAATTTTTGGCTTTCCGAGCGAACAACAAAGCCTTCATGTTATCGGGATAATTAGCTTTGAGAGCATGCTCTATATCCTTTAAAGATTCTTTATACATTGCCGCATTTGATAAGACTATTGAACGATTTGCATAAGCATGGGCCAATAACTCTGATCCAGGCAATGCTAGGCTCATTGCAGTATTATAGACTTCGATGGTTTTGCCTAATGAACTACTAGAAAAACCTCGTTTCGCTTTATCCAACATCCCTTTAGCCTTTACTTCGCATTTAGGTTTTTTTATATCATTTAAATTTGGCAATTCATCTTGTTGTTCGGCGTGCATTTTTAAAGCGATTTTTACAAAATCTTCATCAGTTTTAGCATCGTGAAGATGGTCAACTGCTAATGCGTGCATACTCAAGGTCACAAATTTATCCATCAAATCTTAAAGAACAAATAAAAATCTAATTAATGGACAATAATAATTGCTAAAATTAACTTAACATTTACAAATATCAAATTTAATGAAAATTAAGTTAGCCGACATCTAAAAATTTTTATAATTTTTTTAATTGAAAAAATATTGCAAAAAAATTTTTTTGAAATTCATTTGTAATAATTTTGAAAAACTGTAAGTGCAATTCGAAAAAATAATTTTTAGCTCTAATTGAATAAATTCAAAAATCCCACAAAAAACAGTTTCACTGTAAACCGTCGCGCCAAGTACACGAAAATGCTGATAAAATATTTGATTATATCCCTTAATATATTCAAATATTTTATCAGCATTTTTAAATTCCAAATATTTACTTTTTAAGTTATGCAGCTAATTCATTATTCATGGATTTTTGTAATAATTTAATTACAAACGAAGTTATTACAATATTTTTACTTTAAATGATGCGCGTGACTGACCAATGTGCTTCTAAAATACAGTGGTAATGGTTTTGTGGCTCCACCTACTGTCGTATATTGGAATTCTAAACTAAAGACCAACTACTTATGGGCGCTAAGTTCAGTATTTAGTATACTAGCTATTTAGATGGTAGAATAACAGAGTTAAGTAGTGCCAACTTCGAAATAATAAAATTCGCTCTAAATTTGTAAAATCTCTCGTAGAATTGAAAACAGGCGCAAGTAAAAATTTTCAAACTCGCGATTAGTTAAATAATTGTTAAGACCCAACATTTTTTTGTAATATATGTATAATTGGTAAAAAGAAACTTATTAACAATGGTGTAAAGTGTTAGTGTCTTAGTAATAATAAAAAATATAGAGCTAAATATGTAAAGAGGTTATGTTGACATATGATTAGAGAATAAAGACACGTTGTCTCACGCCATATGTTGGACGTGTACTTGGCGCGAGACACTATCGTGTCTTCGGATTAATAACGTCAGCTAACGTTAGTGTTATTCATACATACATTATTACACTTAATGTAAAGACAAATATGTAAGTAAATAATTTACTCGCAAAATTAAAGTGAAAAAATTTCACTGGTGAACGTTATCAATATACTATTACGTCATATTTAATGCAGGTTACATTTCGCATTCAAACGCGATTTGTCAATTATGATTTTTTTATGAAATGGAACTATATTCATTAATTATAATGCATTTAGGAAAACTTTTATAGAGAAGATAATATCGACTAGTTGATATAAATTATTAATTTCTATAATAAAAAAAACTTTTTTATTCGACTGACGACGCTTGCTTAAAACTTGAGATGAAAGTAAAGTGGCGGTGAAGGCTCAGTAAAAACAATGGTTATATTAGTTGGCTTTGTTGGCTTAACTGCCGTTTGAAGTTTAATGGCGGTAAATTTATAGATAAGCAAATTTTTTGATTACATAATTTTGTTATTTAATCAAGTTAAGTTAATTTTTTTACATAGATAAACTTTACTTTTAATAATGTGGAAAATATTGTATGTACGATGCAAATTTATTTGCAATTTTTAATAATAAATACATTTGAATTGTTAATAACGTTAACTTAGCAACAATTAAAACCATCAATTGAATGCTTATAAAGTTTTAACTACATCTGAATGATGATTTATAAAAATTAAACCGAATATTGAAGATGATTAATTAACGAGTACATCTTACTCAATATTTTTAAACTTATTGCGAAAATATTTTATTTTCATTCTTATAATATTTATGTAGAAAATATATGCATGTGTATAGTTCCAGTTAATTGATGGCATGGGTAATCATAAGATTTGGTAAACGGAGGATTACATTACATGTCACATTAAATTTGCTTAACTCATTTCACCTGCAAAAAAAATCATTATATTAGGTAAATAATAAAAAAACATAATATTCGAGTAAAAAATAAAATACAATCACCATTTTTAGAGCCGTTGAGTATAAAAGTACCATCGCCTTTTAAACTTACATATTTCTTAAAAACATTTATACTAATTAATAGATTTGACTATATGAAGGTCTGATACTCCAAAGTATATTAACAACTTTCTCAGCGTTGAATACAATAAAATTACAAATGTAATCCAATTTGGGAAATCATCCACTTAAATATGCTACCTGACGGATCAAATGCGAACTACTCTATGCAGGTCGAGTATAAACAGCTAATGTCATATAATATGCCGAAACTGCAGTTGAAATTTGTTTAAATTCTTTTTTAAAATATTAATTAATTAATTATAGTCCATAAATTTAGTTATTATTTAAAATAACATCAATTTTAACGATCAAAAATTTTTAATCATGTAGTTTCCTCCATTAGAAAATAAAAATCAAACTTTCTGCTGCGTGTATGGGTGTAATTGCAAGTCATCTAAAAATTTTTAGAGTTTATTCTTTTATTGAAAAAATTTCACATATAAAAAGTTTTAAAAATTATACGTGCAATTTTGTAAAAATATTTTTTCTGTTCTAATTTAATTAATAAAAAAAATCTAAAATTTTTGAACGTCGGTTAACTTCAATGTCATTAGCAAGTCTAGTAAGAAGTTAGATTTTACACTTCTAGTTCTGTGGTGATAAAAAATAAATTTGGTAAAGATGAAGTTATAGACCGTCGATTAGCTTGAATAAAAGCATTAAAAATCTGAAATAAAGTTACACAGTCCAAGAGAGTGTGTTCCTTACATTTCACCAAAAATGACTTTATACCAATTAACATAAATATTTTTGTAATCACAAAAAAAAAAAAACAATAATTATAAGCTGTGAATTTTTGAAATACAATGTAATACGACAGATTTAAATTACTTAATTAACTAGATAAATGTTTTTGTAAAATAAAGAATTGTAATTATAGTTGCAATTTTATAACTGCAGTAATAAGAATAAGTCGCATGAATAATTCTTAAATAATTAAAAATTTTTATTACTGGGCTGAGTACTTGCAAATTCATGATGCTGAAAGTAACAGATATCTGACAATTTTTTGGATTTTTTAAACAACCAGATTTTTACAAAAAAAAAAAAAAAATAATACAAAAAATTTACATATAGAAATTTTAAAAAACTAAAAGTGAAACTTTTCTAAATTTTTTGTCCTAATTTATTTCTTTAATACAATAAAAATTTGACAGGTTGTGTACTGATTTCAGTATCATGCAAATTCACAAATTTCTTGAATTAAAATTTTCATTATTTATTAAATTTCTATTAAAAATTCGATTTAATACAACGTGTAAATACACGATTGAATATGAAAACACGGCAGCTTATTTAAAAATGCGTTTTACAGTAGTAACTACCAGTCGTAAACTTGGTCAAACTAAATAAACTAAAGGATGATCATATGATCTAAATATCACTTTTTTTTTTTATATGAGTTATTAATACAAAAGTAATTATTAAAATTTTTATTTCAATTTTATTCCCCAATTTTTTTGTTTTACATTAAGACAGTAAAGCTTATGATGCTAACAACATACAATTATATAAATAAGAATCAATCAAGCTTGTATAATTATAATTATCAATAGTTAAAAACATTTTGCAAGTATTAATTAACATATTAAGGTATATAGAGGAAGCTAGACAATGACGTTTGAGTAATAAAAGAATATATAGTAGTCATAATAATAATTAAATTCATTAGTTATGTAAAGAAAAAATTAACTGTAAAATAATGAAAATGTAACTGAGTAATAAACTCTTCTGAACTTAGTAGTTTCACAAAAATACTTAAACTATCATATTTGATGTCATTTAAAATGACTTTTAATATTAAAAAACAGATTTTTACGAATCAATCGGTTGATTGGTAATTCTCGATCCATTTGATAATGCAAAGCAGTAAAGTTTTTCCGTGTGATATTTCTTCACAAGGATACATTTCATAATATCCTACTAGATGGATCGCTGTAAATAGACACAACAACAACTTTTGAATTTCCTCTGGAGATGTAGTGTCATAGTCATAAAAATTTTGTTCTTGAATTTGGCAAATACACTTCAAAAAAATCAATGACAAATTTGTTACGATTGTTGCCGGTAATTTATCCTGTTGAAAAAACAATTGATATTTTATAAAGAAATAGATAAAATAATTTGTCTTCGAAATTGAAAAAAAAAAAAGTTCCTTTACAAAAATTGATGGATGAACATGCCCCGGATTCCAATTGTTGATGCAAGCTTGACAATCGCACCAAAAATTTTGAATTTTTTGTAATTCTTCTCTTCGCTTCGGAGTTGGAACCTCATGATATTCTGGTCCGTAGGAAATAAACAACTGTTCACCCTTTTTTATAGGTTGCAGAGTCATGAATGTCGACATATCACGACACAGAAAGTAACCTGTATTAGCGTCGCAACTATGATTGAACAACGATTCTAACGGGTTTAACACTCCACCACATTCAAGTTGTTCGTTAGTGCTTGGAACAGGAATCTAAAAATTAAACAGTTTAAAAATTTAGTTTTATTAAAGTTTAATTAAACAGTTGAAAAACAAAAAAAAAATAAATAAATAAATAATAAGTGGTAAAGTCGAGGTAAAAATCAATACCGCGTATCTGTTACTAGAACTTAACACAGTATGATGGTAAAGTAATTTCCCAACAAAAACAGCATGTTCATAATTTCGTAATTCCTCCATATTTTCCATTTTTTTCCCAAAAATATCGGTCATTAAAGCCATTAAGTACATGTAATGTATAGTTTTGACGGCACATTGAACTTGAAATCGCAAATTCATCGGCTTCCGACTTAATGGGTAAACGCTTGCGTATTTTTTGTCATCGTAGATACCATCAGTGAAACTTTTCATAATGAAATCTGCAGACAAAAAAATTTTCTAAGTATGATCAGTCAAGACGAATTTATAAGTCCTTACCTTCTGTTGAGTCCATCTTTTGAATATTTTTATACAACGCTTTTACTGTTCCGAATTCTTTGATAGCTTTTATAAATAATCTCAAGCTCATAAGACTGATATCTTCATAATGATGAGCTAAGGACAATAAACCAGTCAAAATAGAACATTCTATGCCATGGTAATCTTTCCAGGCAACATTTCGACACTCTTCACTGCAATAAATAACGTTTGAACATGTATTACAGGGAACAGATGACCAGCAATGCTTCGAACAGTTCCAACAACGTTTCAACCTATATTCCCATGAAAGTACTAACGCGTAAGCTTGCTTCACAGAAACTACTTCACCCACCATCATGTCTTTAGTAGCTACGATATGACGTCCGAATTTTTCAGAATAATTAATAGTAATACTACCTGAAGTATCTTTAATTATTGGATTATCATTATGAGGTAATGGCATCAATATTCGATTATCCCGTTCTTTAACTGGTTTTTTGTATTTTTTTTTTTTTATCTTTTCAAGATTGTCCAAAAGCTTCTTTTTTTCCTTGTCGTTCATTTTCAATGCCCATTGCCTAGCTTCATTCAAAGTGTCTTTAATATCTGCTGTGGGGTCTAAAGCGAATAAATTTTTGGCTTTGCGAGCGAACAACAAAGCTTTCAGGTGGTCTGGATAATTAGCTTTAAGAGCTTGCTCTATATCCTTTAAAGATTCTTCATACATCGCTGCATTTGACAAGACTATTGAACGATTTGCATAAGCATGGGCCAATAGCTCTGATCCAGGTAGTGCTAGGCTCATTGCAGTATTATAGACTTCGATTGATTTCCCTAATGAAATACTTGAACAACCTCGTTTCGCTTTATCCAACATCTGCTTAGCTTTTACTTCGCATTTAGGTTTTTTTATGTCACTTAAATTTGGCAATTCATCTTCCTTTTTACCATGTATTTTTAAAGCGACTTTTATAAAATCTTCATCAGTTTTAGCATCAGAAAAATGCTCTGTTGCGTATGCGTGCGTACTGAAGGTCACAAATTTATCCGTCAAATCTATGATTTCAAAATCTAAGATAAAAAACAAAAAAAATCTAATTATTGGAGAATAATACTTCCTAAAATTTAATTAAGATTGACAAATAGTAAATATAATGAAAATTAGCCGACATCTAAAAATTTTTTGTATTGAAAAAAACATTACAAAAAAAGTTAAAAAAAAAAATACATTTTTCAACATTTGAGGAACTGTAATTGCAATTAAAAAAAAAAAAAGAAAGTATTTTTGGTTGTAATCAAATAAATTTCGGGATCGAAAGAGACGGAGTACAGCTATATATTGTTCTATGTTGTTCCTGCTACTACGGTGCTGCTAGTGGGGATCATCTCAAATCTCGTTGCTACCAAGTCAGACCCAAAGGTCGATCGATATTTTTTTTTTGCTTATTTTGTTGTTCGCTTTATTTTTGCTAAAATATTTAATCGACATTGTTGTTGATATTTAGCTTTATGTTTATTTTTGTTAGATTGAAGAGTTTAGAATCGTGAAAATATTTGATCTTAGTGAAAGATAATTATAATATTTCAAGTGTCATTTAATATGATATAGTAAAGAATGTAGATTAGTATAGGTAGTATAAGAATTCAAAAAATTATTTTGAACATTGTGTAAATTTTAGTGATTTTTTTTTGTATTGACATAATTTATTTAAGGAGGTCCTTTCGCCGCCAATGTAAAATAAAAAATATTAGTTTATGAGTAAATTCAATTTTTTTCTAATAGTTAAGGTCTTTATTTATCTAATAGTGAGGTTTAGATTATACTTTACCGGACAAATTTTTGAGAAAATAAAATTTTTAAATGTTAGTATTTTTGTTCAGAGTCTTACGAGAAAGTCAGGCGTTTGCAGTATTTCTCGAATTATATTATCAGTCATGGATTAGATGAAGTAAAAAAAACCTAAAAATTAGATTTTCGAAATATTCAGGTTTCTTTTTTTGTAATAAAATATATCAGTTACCGAGATATTTATTGAGAAATTAATTTTTAAAAATCACAAAAAATTCTCAAGTAACCTACATTAATATATGGAGTCAAAATATTTGGCAACGTTGCGTATCGCGGGAGCTTCAGACCATTCAATAAATTCAAACTAATTTATTTATTTACACTGACTGCAAAAGCTTAAACGTGGTTAAGGTTATATTGTGCAAATGAAAATGTAAACAATCGAAGTACAGCGTTGCCAAATCACGGACAGATTACTTGCAGCTGTTTTGAAAGAGTCAAATTAATTTTTGTATTTAACTATTTTTTTTTTTTTTTTTTTCAAAATTTCAACGATTAATGCCTCATACTATTTATTATTTAATTTTAGGAATTTTTATGGGTTTTTTATTTTAATTTATCGTATATTGACTACTACAATTGTTTTGACTCAACTGGAGCGAAAGGATTTCCTTAAGCAAAAATCTAAAAATTAAAACATTCGGCAAACTGTAGAATTATTCAAATATACTAATAAAAATGAGATTACCTCCCATGAACTCCATTGTGTAAAAATGTAACGGAAAGACAAATACATAAATATTTTACTCTCGAAATTAAAGTTAAATAATTTTACTGATGAACTTTATCACTTATACGTTATATCAATGAACTACTGCGTCATATTCAATGCACGCGATTAGTCAAATACGACTTTTCTTATAAAATGAAACTATATTAATTAATTATGATGCTAAGAAGTATTTAAGGAAAACTCTTACAGAGATAATATCTACTAATTAAAATAAATTGTTAATTTTTTTAATAGAAAAAACTTCCTTGCATGACACGACGCTTACTTGTAACTTGAGATGAAAGTAAAATGGCGGTGAAGGCTAAAACAAAACAATGCTAACAATGCTTGTGTCAGTTGGCTTCGGTGGCGTGGCACTTGTGTTTGAAACTTAGTGGCGGTAAAATTATGAATAAGTAATTTTTTTTATTGCCAAATTCTGCTATTTAATAAAAAGAAAGTTAATTTTTTTTACATAGATAAACTTGATTTTTAAAAATGTGAAATTTATTGTATGATGCGAATTTATTTGTAACAATTTTCAATAAAAATAATACATTAAAATAATATTCATTGTTAAAACGATAACTTTTGGCAGCAATCAAAAACAAATGAATGCGCATAAAATTTTAACATCTGAATGTTGACTTATAAAAATTTAACTGGATATTGAAAATGATTAACTAATTTGTAAATATTACTAAATATATTTATATTTATGAACACATCATATTTATTCTTATATTACTTATGGAAAAAATATATGCAAGTGTGTAGTTGCAGTCAATTGTTTGCATGAGTAACCATAAGATCTGGCAAATGGAGGATAGCATTACATGACGAAATGAATTTGTTTACTCATTTCATCGGCGAAAAAATTTATTACGTTAGATAAATAATAAAAAATAGAATATTCAAATAAAAAAATAAAATATAATCATCATATTTAACCCATTGAGTATAAGAGTAACATCGACTTTTAAACTTACAAATTTCTTAAAAATAAAAAAAAATATTGAGATAAAGAAAAAAGTATTAAAAAGTATTGGTTTTCTAGTCAATCCAATACTTTTTTCTTCGTCTCAATACTTTTTTTTTATTCATACATGAAGGTCTGACATTCTGGAGTATTAATAACTTCGTTAGCTTTAGAATCAATAAAATTGTAAATATAGTCCAATAGTTTCGAAAGATTGTAATTATAAGCAAATTTAAGTAATCTCGCAGCGAATTGGTAAGCTTGAATTTTGTGAAGGAATTGCAGATAAATTTCTCTAAGTTTAGTATAAATAAACTAAAAGATGATCATATGATGTGGATATCGCATTTTTTACCGCAAGAGTTATTAATGCACAAGTGACTATTAAAATTTTAATTTCAATTTTATTTCTCATTTTCTTTGTTTTACATTGAAACAGTAAAGATCATGATGGTTATGAGATGGAATTATATGAATAAGAATTAATCAAGCTTGTATAATTATAATTATCAATAGTTAAAAACAATTTGCAAGTATTAATAAACATATTAAGGTATATAGAGGAAGCTAAATAATCACGCTTGAGTAATAAAAAAATATCTAATAGTCGTAATAATAATTAAATCCATTAGTTATGTAAAGAACATATTAACTGTAAAATAATGAAAATGCATCTGAGTAATGAACTCCTCCTAACTTGGTAGTTTCACAAAATACTTAAAACTATCATATTTTGTATCATTTAAAATGACTCGTAATATTAAAAAAAGGATTTTTGCGAATCAATCGGTGATTAGTAACGCTCAATCCATTTTATAATGCAATGCAGTAAACCTTTTCCTACTGATATTTGTTCACAAGGATAAACATCGAAATTTCCTATTACATTGATTATTGTAAATATCCACAACATCAACTTCTCAACTTCTTCTGGAGATGTAATGTCATAGTCATAAAAATTTTTTTTTCTCATTTGGACAAGAGATTCCAAATACATCATAAATATTAAAAAACAAACTTTTACGATTCAATCGGTGATTGGTAACATAAGATCCATCTTGTAATAGAATACAGTAAAGATTTTCCCTGTGATATTTCTTCACAAGGATATATATCGTATCGTCCTATTAGATTGATTACTTCAAATATACGCGACATTAGCTTATTAATTTCTTCAGGAGATATAGTGTCATAGTCTTGAGAATTTTGTTTTAGAATTTGGACAGGGCAAACCGAGAAAAACACTGAAATTTTTTTGGCGACTTCTTTCGGTAATTTATTCTGTTGAAAAAGCAATTGATAGTTAATAAACAAATAGATCAAATAATTTGTCTTGAAAATAGAAAAAAAAAAAAAAATTCATTTACCTCAGCTGATGGCAAAACATGTCCCGGATTCCAATTGTTGATGCAAGCGTGACAATCGCACCAATAGCTTCGATTAGTTTGTAATTCGTCTCTTCGCTCAGGAGTTGTCATTTTATGAAATTCTTATCCGTAAGAAATAAACAACTGTTCACCTTTTTTAATAGTTTGCAGAGTTATGAATGCAGACATGTCAAGACACACAATAATTCCCGTATTAGGGTCACAACTGTGATTGTACAACGACTCTAGAGGGTTTAACAGTCCACCACAGTGAAGTACCTCATTGTTTGTGTTTGGAGTATGAACCTAGAAATTAAACAGTTTAAAAATTTAGTTATATTTAGTATTAATTGAACAGTTAAAGAACTAAAAAAAAAAAAAATCAATGAATAATAAGTATTCAATAAAAGATAAAAATAAATACCGTGCCCAAGTTAGTACTACTTATCACAGTGTGGTGGTAAAGTAATTTTCCAACAAAAACACCATATTCATAATTTCGTAATTCCTCCATACTTTCCATTTTTTTCCCAAAAACATTATATAATGAGGGCCCATTGAACTTTGCATCGCAAATTCACCGGCATTCGACATAATGGGTAAACACTTGCGTATTTTTTGTCATCGTAAATACCATCAATGAAACTTTTCTTAATGAAATCTGCGGACAAAAAAATTTTAGAGTTGGATAAGTTAAGAAAAATTTATAAGTTCTCACCTTCTGTTCTGTTGATTCGATCTTTTGAACACTTTCATACAACGCTTTTACAGTCCCGAATTCTTTGATAGCTTTAATAAATAATCTCAAGCTCATAAGACTGATATCTTCATAATGATGAGTTGAGGACAATAAACCAGTCAAAATAGAACATTCTATGTCATGGTAATCTTTCCAGGCAACATTTCGACACTCTTCACTGCAATAAATAACGTTTGAACATGTATTACAGGGAACAGATGACCAGCAATGCTTTGAACAGTTCCAACAAAGTTTGAATCTGTATTCACTTGAAAGTACTAAGGCGTAAGCTCGTTTAACAGAAATTACTTCACCTGCCATCATGTCTCTAGTAGCTACGATATGACGTCCGAATTTTTCAGAATAGTTAATAGTAATAGCAGCTGAAGTATCTTTAATTTTTGTATTACCGTTCGGTGGAGATGGCACAAATATCCGACCATCACGTTCTTTAACTGGTTTTTTATAATTCTTCGTTTTTAACTTATCAAGATTGTCCAAAAGCTTATTTTTTTCCTTGTCGTTCATTTTCAATGCCCATTGTCTAGCTTCATTCAAAGTCTGTTCAATATCTGCTGTTGGGTCTAAAGCTAATAGGTTTTTGGCTTTCCGAGCAAACAACAAAGCTTTCAAGTTATCTGGATAATTAGCTTTTAGAGCATGGTCTATATCCTTTAAAGATTCTTCGTACACTGCCGCATTTGATAAGACTATTGAACGATTTGCGAAAGCATGAGCCAATGACTCCGATCCAGGCAGTGCAAGGGTCATTGCAGAATTATAAGCTTCGACTCTTTTGTCTAATGACATTCTTGAAAAATCTTGTTTCGTTTTATCCAACATCTACTTAGCTTTCACTTCGCATTTAGATTTTTTTTTAATGTCTCTTACATTTGGCAATTCATTTTTTTTTTTTCAAAATGCATTTTAAAGGCGGCTTTTATAAAATCTTCATCAGTTTCAGCACCGGGAAAATGTTCAGCTGCCACAGAGTGGATCATTACATCTTGAAGAACAAATAAAAACATAATTAATAAAACATATTGCTTGATTAAATTAATTTATCATTTACAAATATCATATGTAATGAAAATTAAATCAGCCGACAGCCAAAAATTTTCAGAATTTTTAGCATAGAATAAAATATGACAAAAAAATAAAAAAAAAAGTTAATTTGTGAATAATTTGAATAATTGTAAGTGCAATTCCAAAACATTATTTTTAGTTCTAATTTAATAAATGAAACACAAATCTAAAAATTAAAAACGTTGGCTAACTTTCGTTTCATTAAAATTTAATATTAAAAATGAGATTACCTTCCCAGGATTCCATTGTATAAAACCTCATCGGAAACACAAGTATGCAAATAATTTAATCTTGAAATAAAAGTAAAATAATTTTACTGGTGAACGTTAGCAATAAATTGTGACAGCTCATTTAATGCAGGTATAGTAAGTCGCTAACTGTGGCAGAGAAAAGTGGCGACATCTAGAAAAGAACTTTCGGCCTAAAATTTTTAAATTCGTTGAGAAAAATCGTTAATGATAAAATAATAATAATAATAATAATAATAAAAATTTTAAGTGACAATTTTTAGAATTATTTTTTTCTTGTAATTGATTTGTTATTAAAATTTTCAAAATTGACAGCTGACGGTTGACTTCAGTATTATAATTATAATTTTATTCTAAAATAATAACTTCGATAAATGGAACATGATTGCTAGGAAAATTAAATTAATAAAATATATTTTTTAAACTCATTTTCTGCTGATGAATTTATTCTTATTAAAACATACAAAATATCATCATCAATTAATAATTGATCAAGTATGGCTTTCAAATTATTAATTTGTTATTTAAATAAGAATATAATACATTTAAAAAATCTTAAGCTGATATAGATTATAAAATAACAAAGGATAGACAAGTATTGAATTTTAAGAAAGTGGTCAAGTTTGATGTTTATCAGTATAACAGACCTATCGTCCTGATAAAAAGTATAAAAAAAATAAAATAAACTTGTCAACATAGAATTGAACCCTATTCAGACGTCTTCATCGTTGGAACACCATTTATTCATCTAATAAATAAACAAATAAAAATATTAATGAAAAATAATAAATTATTAAAGAGTATTAAAAAATAAAATTTACCTTTTTCTTGTTTAATAGAATTATTGAGTTTAAGAATACCATTTATTTTAAAAGCTGCAATTTTTTTAATCAGAATAATACCTATTGATGATTTTGATTCCTCTATGGCTTGATATTCTGAAGTATTTATAATTTTCTCAGCATTGAGAACAATAAAGTCAGAAACGAATTCCAGTAGTTCTAAAATATTGTATTTATTTGCCAAATCAAGTAATCTCGGTGCATTAATAACATTTAAACCTCTGTAAAGAGATTGAACACACAGTTCTTTTAGACCTTGTAAGTCATATTTTACAGCAGATTTTAATAAATTTTCAGCATCATTTAAATCCTCAACTCGATCAGAGTAAATGAATTCAAGAATATTACCAAAAGTGTTGGAATTCATATCTGGTATTGTAATACTGTCTTCGTCTTCGTCTTCTTCTTTTGTCCCAATTGCAAATAATTCAGATAACAGTACTGGGCAGCGCGCCTTTAAAATTGTTTTATGAGCCTTAAATGATTTATCTTCCACTTTTAAGACAATATCAGTATTTTTTTCATTCTTATAAATATTCACTAAGTCATCAATCAATCGATGTGTTGGCTTATTTTTTAAATCCTTTGGAATTGTAGTACTACGATCAAACACAATCAATTTCACACCAACTACCAATGTATCGTTCGGAATATACCGATCTTTCTCTTTCAACAGCAATTTTTTTGAATAAAACTTCCGAATACCATACCCAATACTATTTTCAAAAGTTTTATTATAACTACGAAGATTTAATTCATAAGAGTTATTTATCAAGTAGAAAAATGTACAATTAGCATTGATCACTTTTTTTTTACTCAATAAGTAAAGATAAAGTGACACATAATCTTTATTTTCATTTGAATCTGAATCATTAAATTTCAGTTGAAGTTTCCAGTTGTCTTTCATCTTCGACCCTGCTGAAAACTCCTCCGAATATAGGATTACGTCTCCTTTACGATGTCCATCGAAATTTGTCAAATACAAGCTTATCTCATTTATTCTCCATTCAAATATAATCTCGTGCTTTTCAACACTTGTATAACCTACTTGTGTCATTTTTTAATTTTTCAATCCTTTCTGCATTGATCAACCAATAAAACGTCGTCCAGTTTGATTCCTACTAAAAAATTCTCTTTTAATCCTGTGTTACAATTTTCAAAAAATTAATAAACAATATTAATAATACAAATGAAATTATTTTTTTCCAAGATTCTAAACTTTATACTCGATACTACTCATTACTATATACTATAATATATACTTTACCTTGTTAGTTACTACTTACTTGTTTTTACAGAGAAATTTATTGATACTTAAGATAAGAAATAAAGCCTTGTATTTTTTCTCTGTAGAGAAGTATTGAATGAAACAGAAGACCAAATGGAATAACTGTAAGCTATATAAAACCGAATGCTAACTAAATGTTCTGAATAAGAATAAGATTTTTTCTTCCTCTATGACTGCGTGTAATTTAATTTGACGACTGGAGAGATCTATATTGAGTAAAAATATGGACTTGCAATTTATTTTTTTTTTTAAGGACAAATATTTTTAGACTTATTGAAAAATTAAATAATGATTGTAAAGATCTGATGTCTGAATGGAAGGAATATAAAAGTAGCGAGAGAATAATAAGAATTAGTATAATGGAGAAATTAGAAGGAAAAGTTTATAAAAATTTTTGTAAATTAATAAAAGAAATACAAATAATACAAAGAGAATGGGAAATGGATGAAATGTGATAATAATAATGAAGATGTGAGTGAGTAGATCAGGTGATATAGTACGCATGCGTCTGAAAGAATACGAAAAATGTTGAGTCTATAAATAAATAAAACAATGTTAAGTATAAGCGACCGAAATGATAATGGAAAGATAAGCGAAATTTGGAATTTGGTATACAGTCATAATATAATTAAATAATTATAAAAAATCTGCAAAGCAAAATAGAAATTGTGAATACCAAAATTAATGTTAAGATAAGAGAAAGAAAGATTGAAAAAAAGAGATTATTAAAAATTATTTTTTAAAAAAAAAAAAAAAAAAAAAGTAATCTTTGTAAAACACACTCATTATGTGATACAAATAAAATTTATTTATTATATTTTTAGATTTATTGTTTCAATCTCTCATTTTTTGAAATAGAACTAAATAAAAATAAGAAAAACAATATTAATTTAATTTTTTTACCATATTTTGGGTACAAAACAATTAACTACCTTCCTATTATTTTGTAAATAATTTTTTTTATCAAATATCATCAATTAATCTTCATTTATATTCGTATTTCTTATATTTTTCATTTTTGCATAAATTACAATACTAATAATTAATAATAATATTATTTGTTAAAAATTTAACTGAATATCGTACAAAGACTGATTCATCATAAAATGTCTCGCTCTATCTCATGAAAAATCCAGCGATGAAACCACATGAGGAATTTGAATTTTCTTATCTGAAAAAAACAATTGCAATAAATAAAAATTAAACAAAATAAAAATATTTATCTAGTAATTAACATGCATTTATTATTGATAGACCGTACATTCAAAATAATTTTAATAAGTGATACATTGCTTATTAATTAGAATACATCATTTTTTTTCATTATTCTTGAAAAAATAATGATATTAAAAACTATAAAATCACCAAATAAAATATTAAGTATCAAAGTATTAATTAAAAAAATACTAAACATAATAAAACCGTAATTAAAAGACAAATGACAATTTTTAGAACTATTTTCAGCAAATGGATTGTTAACTAGAAATCAAAAAAATTGCTTTTTCTGTTTGTATAAATTCCCGCATATGGAGTTTTATTAAATTTCATTTAAAAATATTTATTTACTGAAAAAAAAAACTCTAAAAATTGTCTAGGCCTGCAAATTTCAATATGATCAAATATTTATATGCAGTTAATACAAAATGTATATTCTAACTTCACAGTGTTAGATGAATAAGAAATATTTTACTGTAGTTAATATTACTCTGGGAGAGGTGTAATTAAGATCTGTTACAATGAATTCGTTTAACTGGCTGTATCTGCAAAAAAAAAAGATTCATTGCATTAGATAAATAATAAATAACATAATATTCAAGTATAAAAATAAAATATAATCACCATTTTTAAACGCTGAACCATCGACTTTAAAAGTTATAAATTTCTCAAAGAGAATATAACTAATTGATGGATTTAACTCTGTGAAGGTCTTATACTCTGGAGTATCAATAACTTCATCAGCATTGGATACAATATAATTAGCAATGAAGTCCAATATTTCCGAAAGATTGTAATCATAAGCGAATTTAAGTAATCTTGGAGCGGATTGACAAGTTAGAGATTTGAGAAGCGATTGCAGACACATTTGTCTAAGTTTTTTTAATTTAAGTTTGTTAGCAGCATTCAATAAATTCTCAGCATTATCATCCAAGTCTTTTACTTCATCAGTATGAATGAACTGAAGGATGGTGTAAAAAGTTCCAGGGTCCATGTCAGGTATGGTAATTCTACCTTCTACTTGGCTTCCATCCTTCCGAGTTGGGAAGAGCTTGAATAAATCAGGACAGCGTGCCATCAAAATTGCCCTGTGAGCCTTGAATATTTTGTCATCTACTTTAATAATAACATCAGTATCAGTATCTTGCTCTTTCTTCAAAAAATCTTTGTAGTCATCAGTTATTCGTCGGCATTTTGGTCCAAATGACATGGCATCATTAAGCCATGATGAAGTAATGTCAAACAACGTAAGTTCAGCACCAATAATCAGCGTGTCGTTGAACATAAGTTTATTTTTATTTTGCAGGAGTTCGTTTTTAGACATAAGAACTGCGTAATTGAATTCATCGCGTATGTCAAAAACTGTATTGCGATCAAAAATTGGCTTTTTTAGGTATTCATTATCTAAAATAAATAATGTTAATTTTATTTTTACTCCAAAATCAAATTCACCAACAGGTTCTAGCTGAATTAGCACATCGTCATCATCAAATAGTGCATAATTTATAGCCATTCTAAGACACCATTTATCGCCAACAGCAGAACCACTTGTGAATGTAGCTGAACGAAGTTCCTGCTGTTTATCAGGATAAAGATCATTGTGAAAATTCTCTAAATATGAACTTATGTCACTGATCCTCCACTCAAAATGACATGTATGTTTAGAAACATCTGTAATACTTCTTTTTACTGCCATTTCAACACCGAATTATGGGTAAATTTAGGTTATGTTTTTTACGGCTTATCTTTTATATGAATTTTTATTTTATGAATATCAAAATTGTATAGAATAATAGAAGTAGAAAACAAAAATCAATGCAAGCAGGTGTAATCCATTTTTTTTTTTTCAAATAGATAATCATTAATCTGAACTATTTCAAATAAATAGAATCTTTACACTGAAACAAAAGAAAATTAGTCAACTAAGACTCTGAAGTTGGCTGACATCTAGTGTTCTGTCATTTTTTTTCGGCTAACTTGAGGATCATCTGAAATTTTGGATCACATAAAAGTTAGCAGTCTTGACCATTTTTTAAATTTTTTTTAACAAAAAATTTTTTTATGAAAAATTATTAAAACAAAGTTGCATTTTTAAATTATTAGAATTGCTAGTGGTTAATTTTTTTTTTGCCATAATTTATTTCTTAAAAAAATTCTTAAAACTATTAAATATCTGCTTAATTAATTTCTATTGAAATTAGTAATAATTCAAAATTTTTTGCATTATGAATTTTAACGATACTTTACACTCAAGTGCAATTTTTAAATAAGATTTTTTTATTTATGACTTTGATTGATTCAAAAGATAAAAAATTTTCAAATGTCTGCTAATATCAGTATCATTTTTATAACTAAAAAACTATTTTTTTTTTTTCGATTCTTTAAATAATCATAATTTACCGATGCAAATAAAAAAAATAAATTAATATTCAGTAGTTTTTGTTTTCTTTTCACAACATAAATACAACTATTTTATTTAGTAATTAAAATACCTTTACTGTTAATTATTGATAGACAATAATTAATTTTAACAAATGATGTAATACTTATTAATATAACTAAAATACATCATTTTTTTCATTTTTCTTGAAACAATAATAATATTAAAAACTATAGAATTACCTAATGAAATTTTAAATATCGAAGTATTAATTAAAACAATATTAAATATAATAAAACTGTAATTAGCAAACAAATGACAATTTTTAGAACTATTTCCAGCAAATGGATTGTTATTGAGAGATTCAAAACAAAATTGCTTTTTTAGTTGTTTTTAACTCTCACTAATGGAGTTTTATCAAATTTCATTTAAAAATATTTATTTGCTGAATAACAACTCTAAAAATTGTCACGTGCCTACAAATTACAATGTGATTAAATATTTATATGCAGTTAAAATATAAAATGTATATTTTGACTTTTCAGTGTTGGAAGAATAAGAAATATTTTACTGTAGTTAATATTACTCTGGGAGAAATGTAATTGAGATCTGTTACAATGAATTCGTATAACTGACTGTATCTGTAAAAAAAAGATTCATTACACTAGATAAATATTAAATAACATATTATTCAAGTATAAAAATAAAATATAATCACCATTTTTAACCGCTGAATATCCAAGTACCATCGACTTTTAAATTTACACATTTCTGTAAGAGAATATTAACCATTGATGGATTTAACTTTATAAAAGTCTGGTTCTCTGGAGTATCATTAACTTTATCAGCGTTCGATACAATATAATTAGCAATGAAGTCCAATATTTCCGAAAGATTGTAATCATAAGCGAATTTAAATAATCTTGGAGCGGATTGACAAGTTAGAGATTTGAGAAGCGATTGCAGACACATTTGTCTAAGTTTTTTTAATTTAAGTTTGTTAGCAGCTGTAAATAAATTCTCAGCATTACCATCCAAATCGTTAACTTCATCAGTATAAATGAACTGAAGAATGGTGTCAAAAGTACCAGGGTCCATGTCTGGTATGGTAATTTCACCTTCAATTTCGGTTCCATCCTTCCGAGTTGGGAAGAGCTTGAATAAATCAGGACAGCGTGCCATCAAAATTGCCCTGTGAGCCTTGAATATTTTGTCATCTACTTTGATAACAACATCAGTATCTTGCTCTTTTTTTAACAAATCTATGTACTCATCAGTTATTCGTTGGCGTTTTGGTCCAAATGACAGAGCATTATCAAGACATGATGAAGTAATGTCAACCAACGTGAGTTCAGCACCAATAGTCAGCGTGTCGTTGAACATAAATTTGTTTTTATTTTGCATGAGTTCGTTTGTAGGTATGACAATTGCGAAATCGAGATAATCGCTTTGATTTAAAATTTGATCGCAATCAATACGTTCCTTTTCCTGGTATTCATTATCTAAAATAAATGATGTAAATTGTATTCTCACTCCAAGATTAAAGCTACCAACAGAATCTAGCTCAATTATTACAGTTTTATCAATGAATCGTTCGTCGTTTACCGTCATTTCAAGACACCATTTATCGCCAACTGCAGAACCACTTGTGAATGTAGGCGAATAAAGTGTCCTCTCTCCATCATCACCAATTTCATTATCAAAAGTGTCTAAATATGCACTGATGCCGTTGATCCTCCATTCAAAATGACATTTATGTTTAGATACATTTGTTATAATGTTTTTTACTAGCATTTTCGAATTTGATACTTCCATCAGTAATATTTTTACACGCTTTTTATTTCAACATCAAATTATAGGTAAATTTAGGTTATGTTTTTTACCGCTTATCTGTTATATGAATTTTTATTTTATGATTATAAAAATTGTATAGAATATCAGAATCAGAAGACAAAAATCAATACATGCAGGTGTAAATCTTTTTTTCCAAGTAGAAAATCATTATTCTGATCTATTTTAAATAAATAAAATCCTTCCACTGAGACAAGAGACAATCAGTCAACTAAGACTCTGAAGTTGGCTGAGATCTAGTCTTCTGTCATTTTTTAGCTGACTTCAGGTTCATCTGAAATTGGATCACATTAAAGTTAGCAGTCTAGATATTATTTTAAAAATTTTTTTTAACGAAAAAATTTTTTATGAAAAATTATTATTAAAAACATTGCATTTTTTAATTCTTAAAATTGCTACAGGTCAATTTTTTTTGCTATAATTTATTTGTTAAAAAAATTCTTAAAACTATTAAATATCTGCTAAATTAATTTCTATTAAAATTAGTAATAATTCAAAATTTTTTGCTTTATGAATTTTAACGATACTTGACACTTAATAATTTAAAAGAACTCTACAAAATTAATTAAACATGACACTGAAGTTATTAGCTATCAATTTTTTAAATTTTTATAACAAATCAATCATAATAAAAAGATTCTAAAAATTTTTACTTATGTAATTTTTTCATTAAATTTTTTTTTTTATAGTAATTTAATAATTGGTGTAAAATTCAAAAAAAATTTTAATGTCTGTCAACTTCAGTGTTATAATTAAACACTAAATATTATGACTGAATATTTCAATATTAAAATTACATTTCAATTTTTGTCATATCAATAAAATAGAAATTAAAACGCAGATTAACATAGAAAATAAATAAAAAACAATTCAAATTACTGGTATGAACATTCATTTAGTTTAGTAAAAATAATCAAATAATTATTTTATTTTAATAATACTAAAGATAACCAGCATTGTTAATTCTTTTAGTTCTTTTTTAATTACTAAACTAGAGCTAAATAATATTTTTTAAAAATTGCATTTATAATTTTTCAATTTTTTTACAAATGATATTTTTAAAAAATTCTTTTATAATTTTTTTAATAAAAAAAATTCCAAAAATTTTTAGATAACTGCTAACTTAATTTTCATTTAATCTTAACAAATATATTTGATAACTATAAAATATGATATTTATATTACTATTGTTAGTTAAAGTTATTGAAGAAGTACATGTTGCTTGCAACAGGGAATTTTTTTAGTAATTATTTACAAGTGAGGTCAGCTTCGATTTGGGTCATAACTAGGTAAAAAATTAATACTTTCAAATTTTTTCTAGATACTGCTTGTTTTTACGGCGAATTTATGACAAATAATATGAAAGAAGGAAAATCAAGATTTTCACAGCTTTTTTGTCTTCAAAAGTTGGAAATAATTTGACTCTTATGCTTTTAGATAAAATTTATCTTTTTTTTTGAGAAAATTTGTTAAAATGTCATAATCAACATTTTTTTTTTTTAAAGTTTATTTCTTCTATGTATTATTTTAAAAAAAAAAATCTATCAATAAAATCAAGTAGAAATTTCGTTCAAAAAAATGAAAATTAAAATGGTAGTAAATATTTACCATTTTTTTTAAATTAATGGTGTTAATTATGATAATAAATAGTAAAAAAATAAAATTTAAAATAATAAACATTATTTACTTATTTATTAATTGCAAAAAAAAATGCCAATCGGCAATATTCATTCATGGTAACGATAATATATTTTAAGTGAACTTTGAGTTATAAAATTATACTGATTAAATTGTGAGAATTTCTCCAACCTCTGCCTGCGAATCCATAGTTACTCAGCTACAACAAAAAAGAGTTATTAGTATGAGTTATAACTGATAAATTATTACAGGAGTCCAGTAGAAAATAAAATAAAACAATTACCATCTTTTACAGAGTCAGCAACTACGAGAACTCCAGCAGCTTTCAAATCCGCAAATTTCTTGAATAAAATCGATGCTAAAGAAGGATTTGACTGCTTCATACTTTCAAACTCCGGAGTCTTGATAACATCCTTAGCATTGCAAACAATAAATTCAGAAACTTGTTCTGAAAGCTGAGGAACATTGTATTTTTCAGCTAAAGAAAGGACTCGAATTGCATTATCGGCTTTTAGTCCTTTCAACAAAGATTCTGTACATAAATCTTTCAGTGAATCTAATAGATATTTATCAGCGATTTCCAACAAGTCATCAACTACAAGATCAATATCAGTAACTTGATCCGTATAGATAAATTCTAAAAAGCTTTTGAATATTTTAGGCTTAATGTCAGTCAACGTTATTACTTCTCTTGTGTTAGTTTCTTCTTTTGTCGCAAGGGTAAACAGCTTGAAGAAAATTTCGTTGCGTGCCATCAGAATGGTTCTGTGAGTTTCAAAAGCTTCATCTCCAACCTTTAAAATAACGTCGCAGCCTTCCTTGGTTTCAAACAATCTCCGATAATCTTCAATTACATGCGATGTTGGTTCCTTTAGGGTGATGCTGTTGGAGTACATCATGGGATCACCATAGATCGTAAGTTCTATGCCTATTGTCAGCGAATCATTCGGAAGGAGCTCACGTTTTTTTTCTTCCAGGTCTGATTTCTTGACAAATTCAGCATGAGTATAACTGTCAGTGCGACCCCTGAAATATTTCCTGAACTCTGTGACATTTACGCGTTCATTCTTATTATTTATAATAAATAAATGATACATAGTCTGGACGTTAAATTCTTGTGCAGCAGAATAGTGTATAGATAACGAAATCCAAGACTTGTCTTCTGATTCTTCATTCTCGGAGCTGAGTTTCAGATGCCATTTTATTTTTTCATCAGCACCTGGCGGAAACTTTAGTGATTCCAAGTCAAATTTGTACTCAATATCATCACCAGTTTTTTCACTGTACGTACTGATATTGTTTATTCGCCATTCATAAGGGATCACGTGTTTCTTCATGCACGTGTAACCCTTGACAAATTTCATTTTTTAATAACTTTATTTTTAATTAATTATTAAATATTAAGTCTTAAAATTAAATTTTTAGGTTATGTCACCGTTGACTCGTGTCGTGAGAATTAATATTTTCTTGTATTTTTGTTTTCTGATTATATATTTGATTAATTTAATTAAAATAAACGTTTTTAATCACATTTATATGAATTAATTTAATTAATTTGATATTAACGACGCCTTTGTATTTATTTTACGTAATTTTACGTATATAATAAAACACAAGTACCGGGCACACGCTTGTATTGTAGAAATGTAGAAAAGAATGAAAATATTGTTCAGTCGGTAAGAAAGAATTTTAGAATTTTTTTTGTTAAAAACTTCAAAAACTACACGTGCAATTTTTTAAAAATATTTTTTTAGTTTTAATTTAATAAATTAAGCAAAATAAAAAAATCAAAAGTGTCGGCTAACTTTATTATTATTAGAAAAAAAAAATGATACTGAAGTTAGCAGGTGTCTAAAAATTTTTGATTTTTTTTATTAATTAAATTATCACTAAAAAGATGTTTTTTAAAAATTGCACTCATAGTTTTTCGAGTTTTTTACATGTGAATTTTTTTTTTAATTGTTTAATTGAAATTTTTTCAATAAAAAATTTATAAAAATTTTGAAATGTCAGCTAACATCAATGAAAATTAAATTAGCCGACATGAAAAAAATTTTTTTATTGAAAAAAAAATTTCATTTGTAAAAAACTTTAAAAACTGTAAGTGCAATTCTTTAAAAATATTTTTAAGTTTTAATTTAATTAATAAAAAAAAAAAAATTAAAAACCTCGGCTAACTTAATTTTCATAAGAAAACAATAAAAATCACAAATGATTTAAAAAAATTTTTAATACAACAACAAAACATATTTAATTGTGACAATTACTTATTAATTAAAATAAACTGTACAATACATCTTATTTCTTAAAAAATAAACAATTCTTATTTAATTACTACAAATTAATTGCATACTTAAAAAATATTATTATTTGTTTTATATAATAAGAATTTACAAAATAAATAATCTAAAATGCATTGAGCAAATGATATCATTAAAATAAATCTTAATTGATTAATATTAAAGCCTATATTTTTTAGTATTATTTTTAGTATTTAATTAACTAATATATAAATCTACAACCAAGATATGTATAATTATTTACTTAAAAGGCTGTTTAACCTTTTTTGAATTTAAGTAATAATATCGCTAGAGTTTGGAAAATAATAATCCAAATGAAAGTTGCGAGAAAGCCTTCATAAACAGTCGGATTGGAGATAGGCCAACCCCGGGCTAGCATAGCACGAATTGACTCCGTACTTTTTGTCAGAGGTAGTACATAGCTAATAGCACGTAGAACAGGATGCATTCCTTCGACTGGCCATATTATTCCGCAGAGCATAACAATCGGGAGGAATGAACCCATCGCCATGTATGTCGCACTTCTTTCTGTCTCACACACGCAAGCAATCACGAACCCTGTAAGTAATAATAATAAATTATATATTTATTTGAAGATTATTTATATTTATGTAAATTAGTGATAGTCTTACCGAAACACATGCCACAGAGACCAGTGAGGATTGTCAGAACAGTTACCCAGGCAATTTCACCCTCGCATGTCAGTTTGAATACAGCAAATGTCACTATTAAAACCATTAAAGTTTGCCCGGTCATCACGACAAATTGTGTAACCACCTGACTGAATAATATTTCCGTTCCAGTTAATCCTGATACTAGACTTCTTTCAAGAAGACCTTCGTTACGTTCCAGTAACATAGCACCTGATGTCAATGCGACTGATAAGAAGAATATTATCCTGTAAATTGATATTCAAAAAAATTGGTAATTATTTTATTGATGGCTTTATTATTTTAAAATATTATTACGTACGTTAATATAATGCCTGGAGCTGCAAAATCTGTGAAGTTTGGTTCTTGTGGTCCATAAATTGGCGTTCTAAACTAAAATTATTAAATAAATATTTTAATATTTAACTAGCAACCTTGCAGTCACTATATGACTGTCGTGACTTCTGAACTATAAATAAATAAAATTTTGCTTTATTAAATAATGACTTTTGTTAAATTGTACTGTACTTTTTTAACTATTGACGTTTTTAAAGATATAAGCTCATTCCGATGTTACACTCATTAAGAGCTTTCATTTAAGTACCCACATGCATTTTCATATATTTTTCATATATACATATATATAATATATATATAAATATATGAAAAATTGATGTGGGTACTCAAATGAAAGGTTTCGATAATTGTAACATCGGGATGAGCTTATACCTTGTAAAATGTCAATAGTTCACAAGATATTTGTTAAAATTCCCTGTACTTTCTTAACTATTGACGTTTTTAAAGATATAAGCTCATCCCGATGTTACGATTTATCAAGAGCTTTCATTTGAGTACCCACATGCATTTTTGATATATTTTTCATATATACATATATATATATATATATATATATTATATTTATGAAACATCGAAATGAGCTTATATCTTTAAAAATGTCAATTGTTCAAAAGATACAATGTCATTTCTCAATTGTGTATCTAGAGATCAAATTTCTATTTTATCTTTTTTTGATATATTTTTTTTTTTTGAAAAGTACAAAAAAAACGAACAATTAAAAAAAAATTGATCAATTTGATAAAAAAAAAAAAATTTAACATGGGCTAGCATGGGTTGACCCCACTTATAAATAATTACCAAAATTTTTCATTTTTATAAAAATCAAAATTTTACGAAATTTTCTCACATAAATTCAAAACTATAATTAATAACTAAATTCTGGCCATTTAATTTTAAAATTCATATAATTCGTTTTAATTTTACTTTTTTTTTTTTTTTTGATAATTTTTTTTATTTTTTCTCTTTTTAAAATCAGCAAAAAATATAAAAAATAATTAATTTTAACATTATCCTCGAATAAAAATTCTGTTAAAGTGAATGTTATATCTTATAAAATAAGTTATAATTTTTTTTTTTTTTTTCAAGACAGACTAAATTAAATAATCATTGAACTTTTATATACTTACATCTATCGGGATGTTCGCAAGTTTTTCGTTGTTATCACAAGCGATCATCATCTCTTTAGCAAAGTCTTGAAATGAATAGTAAAAATCACGCTGCAATAACTGACCAATTTGTTGATCTATAAGTAAGAAAAAAAAAAAGTAAATTTTTTAAAGACTCAATTAAAAAAAAAAAAAAACACTAAACTTACTAGACATATCCATAACGACAAACATATTAGCAGTTTCAGCAGTGAATTCATCAACATCAGTAGAGCTTTCTAATCGTTCAATAAGCGAATCCGTATAATTTTCAGGAAAACTAACAGCAGCCCATGCCCAACCTTTTTTAACAGCGTATCTCGCTTCATCTTCTTGTTCGTAATAAGTAAAAACAACTTTACGTTTTTTCAGATGTTTTAAGAATCGACAACTGAGCATTCTTTTGTCACAACCAATGGTTGGTAAGCAAAGCTCGGCAGTACTATTCAACTCATTATTGACAACGGCAATCGAAAGACCAACCGGATCTTTACCGATTGACAAACAAAATATTATTATCTGTAAAACCGGCAGTCCAATTATGAAAAGCATCATACCAACATTTCGCCACATCCACAAAAAATTTTTCCAAATGAGCGCTTTCATGTGCTGTGGATCAAGCATTTTGAAAGTATTACCGCCTTTCTCTTCAGGCGGCAGCTCTGGTATGTGATCGTCATCTGAAGTAACAGCAATACTGCGTCTACGACTAGAGATACTGACGTTATCACCAAATTCACCGCTCATTTCATCATCGACATCAATATCTGGCGGTACACCTGTTACACTGCTGAGGATGCTGCTGCGCCTTCTTAATCCCATATTTTGCCGTCTGCTCAGCTTGAGAAAGACTTCCTCGAGTGTGTCCATTCGATGCATCTCCATGAGCCTTCTTGGTGATTCTTCAGCAAGGAATCGGCCACCTCGCATCAAACCGATTATACTTGCCTGTCGGGTTTCTTCTATATAATGAGTCGTGATGATTATAGTTCTTGAACCGTCTTTGGTGATTTTAACCAAATGATCCCAGATACTTTGTCGCAGAACTGGATCTATTCCCACTGTCGGTTCATCCAAAATTAAAAGTTCCGGGTCTGCTATCAGAGTCGCTGCTATTGATACTCGCCGTTGCTGACCACCAGATAAATTCTTTACAAATCTGTTCTCGTTTGGTAGATCCAGAAGCTTTAATTAATAATTTTATTAATTATAAATTTTATTTTGTCGGATTGTTAAGTTATTAGGATTTTACCTTGATTAGAAATTCTAATTTTTCGTCGACTTGAGTTGTAGTCATACCAGCGCACCATCCAAAGTAGATAAATGTTTCACGGATGGAAAATTCTCCGTACAGTGCTATTTCTTGAGGCATATAACCCACACGTGGACCTGGTACTCCAGACCCTTTAGATCCTGGTTTTCCTCCGAGTACCTGAAAATAAATTATATTTAGAAAAATTTTATTGGATTTTATTTAAGTGGATATTGAGTGTGACGTGTCAGGAAATTTTTGAACTTTTTTTTTTATTTTTAAAGGGTTATAAATTAGTAGTAAAAAGTCTTTTGTGATAAAATTTTGGTAATTATTTACAAGTGGGATCAACCTATGCTAGCTCGTTTTATTTTTTTTTTTTTTTTTTTTTTTTTTTAATCAAATTGATCAATTTTTTTTTTCAACTTTTCATTTTTTATGTAAGGTAAAAGACCCAGTCATTGACACTGGCCTAGTTATTGACACTTACAATTTTATTTTAATTAAAAAAAAAAAAACAAATCAACTCTAATAAATTAATAAATATATTTTTTGAGTTATAAATTTTAAGATAATTAATTTTTTGAGAACATTTTATTTTTTCAATTAGAATAAAATTGCAAGAGTCAATAACTAGGTCAATGTCAATAACTGGGTCCTTTACCTTACTTTTTAGAAAAATAAAAATATATCAAAAAAAGATAAAATAGAAATTTTATTCAAAAACATGGGAGTCAAAATTTTTTCCAACTTTTAAAGGAAAAAAAGCTATCGAAATCTTCATTTTTTCCTTTCACGACATTTCTTATCATAAGTGCGTCGTAAAAACAAGCAGAATCAAAAAAAAAATTTGAAAATGTTAATTTTTCACCGAGTTATGGCCCAAAATGAAGCTGACTCCACTTGTAAATAATTACCAAAATTTTTAATGAAACTGAAATTAAAAAACATCTATTGAATTTAAATAAATTATAAAATAATAGAAATTTAAAAAATAAAAGACACTATTTTAGTACCAATTTATTTTTTGAAAAATAAAATTTAATTGCTGACTTCAATAGTATTTTTGGGTATTATTTTTTAAATATGCATTAAAAAATAAAGTAATTATTTACAAGTGAGGTCAACCCCATTTTGGGCCATAACAAGGTGAAAAATTAACAATTTTCAATTTTTTTCATTTTGCTTATTTTCACGGCGCATTTATGATAAAAAATGTCGTGAATTGAAAAAACAAAGATTTCGATAGCTTTTTGGCCTCCTAAAAGTTGGAAAAAAAATTGGCTTTCATGTTTTTGGATAAAATTTCTATTCTATCTTTTTTTGATGTTTTTGACATTTTTTATTTAAAAGTGCATAAAAAATAAACATAAAAAAAAAATTGATCAATTTGATCAAAAAAAGAGAAATTAACATGGCCCAACATGGTAGCTTATTTTTTAATGCATATTTAAAAAAAATCAAATTTTTTGACCCGTCACAATGAAAATTTTTCATAACAAATGCAGGAGTTTAAAATCAAAATAAAACACTTAGATAAACTGTCAAAAACCTTAATTTTTCCAAATTTGTAACAATAAACTAAAATACATTTACTTTTAATAAAATTTTCCAATAAAAAATTAAAAAAACAAATTCAAAAAAGAGAAAAAAATAAATTACATTTAAATTAACAAAAAATTTGTATTAATTTTTGGATATAAATAAATAATAAGTAAAAATATAATTATATCCTTAAGATTTTAATCTCCTTAGTTAAAAATGTATATCAGTCCAAACCCAAATCTCTCCAGCATTTAATCGCCGTCTTCCCACAATGCATGAAAGCAATGTGGTTTTACCGCATCCACTTGAGCCTAATAGTCCGTATCTACGTAATCATAAAAATAGGAAAAATCATTTATTATTATAAGTGATTTATTAAGTTATACAACATCGCGTGACTTTTTCATAATCATACTCACATGCAACCCTTGGGAACCGTCATATTAAGCCCATCAAGGACGACATTCGGATTGCTCTTAGGGCCATATTTTTTGAAGGCTCTTCTTACACATATCGCATGCCGCCTCCGGGTATCTAAAGTCGACACCTGAGGTTGAAATTGTGCTCGTCGAGTTTTCAATTCAATAGACGTTACTTTGGAGCTCGTACTCGTTGGCTCCGTAGGCTCCATTCTCTTAAAAAATTTTTCTAAAATTAATTCCTAAATATTTATTAAAAAAAAAGGTATTTTTTATTTAAAACTTTATCTATTCCCCGCTTGCTCTTCGAATTAATTATTTTTTACCGCACATGATTTCTGGTGAGTATTCATATACATAATACCTCCTATATATTTTATATATAGGTAGGGTTAGCATGCCGTGATGTAACAGACTCTCACTATCATAAGCATGCTCGGCTGGACCGATTGCCCGACTAGCGACCAGATAATTTCTGGTGAAATCAATGCGTTTATTTTTTATTATTCTTTTTTTGACATTATTTTTATTTACTAATTATTATTATTATTCAGTAAACGCTTCAATACTACGGAGGAATTTATGAAACATAAATATGACACAATATTAATTAAATAATAAAACAGAATATTATTACGTTTGAATGTAAAAGTAATTTCTCTCTGGATTTGGGAATCTCGAGTTACATCACAGAGTATAAAAATAATAAAATCCAGGACAGGGAAATTTATTTATTTATTTTTTTTTGTAATTATTTTTGTTATTGCTTGATTAAAGTTCAGTAATTGATGCTGACTAATAAAAAGTTAAACTAAAATAATGTTAAATGTAATCAAAATATATACAAAGAATGTATGAGAAAGCTTCATAAGTTTTAAATGTCAGATATTTGTGATGCAATGAAATTTCATCATTTTCATCCATGTAAAATAATAATGTAAGTTATTTTTTTGAAGAAGAACTTTTTTTTTAATTAGAATTTAAAAAATTAAAAAAGCGCGGCAAATTTTAATATTTAAAATTAAAGCGCGTAAATTTTTTAATTGCTATTTCCTTGAATTTATAAATAATTAGCACTCACATAAATTAACACTGCACATTTAATTAATTATTAATAAGTAAAGATGGAAAATAAATTACCCGTCACTGAATCACAATCCAAATAGAGAAAATAAATAAATTTGTAAGAAATTTAAAATAAAACACTGTGAAGAAAGAACAATTGTTCGATTACGAGGTTTGAGAAACCATTAGGTCATTTGGAGTAAGAGAGTACTACTGTGGCCAGGTGAATTTGAAATAGAGAGTGGCTTGATCGGAGTTAAATTAACTTGTTGAAGTTACAACCAACTGACTAAGACTGAGGCTCATGTGGACGGTAGTCTCAAACTAAGAATCAAACCGCTTGTGCAACATTTACTGTCTCCTCACCTGTGCTGGCTCGCTCACCAACAGAGCCGATGACGTGTGCCCTGTATGTCGCAGATCGCAACAAGAAGTTAAGCGTCAAGGGGCAGAGACGTAGGAGGGTTTCGGAGGCTGTATCTTTCTGCGAACCATGGACCATGAACGTTGAACGGTGGATTATCCCGCGGGTTCTGGTGAGTTGACATTTATCTTTAACATTAATTAGTAGTTTTTTATAAACATGCACTTTAACAACTGATTGATCTTGAAATATTTTTCTTTCAGGATGTAGCGTTGAGATGCTCAGAAAATAAATATTGCACAGAAATACTAAGGACAGGATTTTTCTGGTTTTTGGTGTGGTGAAAATTTTTCAATGAAAGAATTTTTGGTAATTATTTACAAGTGGGGTCAACCATTTTAATTTTTATTTTTTTGAACGAAATTTCTATTTGGTTTTATTGATATTTTTTTTGAAAAATACATAAAAAAATGAACAATTAAAAAAAAAAAAGTTGATTATGAAAATTTTAATGATACTAAAGGTAGCCGACGATTTTAATTTTTTGATTTTTTTTTAATAATTAAATTAGAACAAAAATCCCGCAAGTTATTAGTTTCTGCTACTATCCTTCCTATTATATTGACTATTGCTCAGTAGTGTTTCTTAACTTATCGAATGAACTTGATTGCAAATTGCAGTGACTTGTTAACAATGCTATTCGATTCATCTTTAATCTGAGGCGAGATGAACACATCACACCATATCGACGGTCATTAAATTGGTTAAATGTAAAGTCACGAAGGCTATATTTTTTAGCCTGTGTGTTCTTTAAATTGTTATCAACAGGCGAACCAAAATTTCTACGTGATTTATTTATTGAAGAAGACCCTGTCATCAGATGATCGCAAAGAATAGCCAACAGAAATAATAATATCACCTTTAAAATACCCAATTTTGTTACTACAACCTACGAGCATTCATTTTGTTATGTCAGCTATACGGTTTTGGCAAGATCTACCTCCTGAAATTTCAAATTCTCTTGGTTTAGAATCCTTCAAGACAAGAGTATTCGATTTTCTTATAAATCTTGAATAATAATATAATAGTGAGCTGGTTAATATGATTAAAAAACATTATGTCCATTTGAACATTATGAAAATTTTATGTATATCATTTTTACCATTCGGCTTTGTGCCTTGGCATCTAAACCTAATAAATAAATAAATGAATAAATAAAAAAAATATTTTTAAAAAATTGCACTTACAGTTTTTAAAGTTTTTTTCAAGTGAAATTTTTTTTAATTATTTTTTCAATAAAAATAAAAATTCTAAAAATTTTTAAATGTCGGCCAACTTAATTTTCATAAATTTTTTATTTTTTTAGAAAATTGTAATATTCAACTTTTTTTGTTAATTATTCATTTTTTTTTGTACTTTTCAAAAAAAAAAAAAATATATCAAAAAACAGATAAAATAGAAATTTTATCTAAAAAAGAAAAAAATTTTAGGCAAAAAAGGTATCGAAATTTGTATCTTTTTCTTTCACGATATTTTTTATTGTAAATGCGCCGTAAAAAGAAGCAAAATCAAAAAAAAATTTGGAAATGTTAATTTTTCACCTATTTATGGTCCAAAATCGGGTTGACCGCGCTTGTAAATAATTACCAAATTTTTAATTTTTTAATTATCCAAAGTACATGGTTTTATTTTTTTGACATTTAAAATTTTATTTATTTACATGAGCGTCAATCGGCATTGTACATCGAGTAAGGTATTCTTTAAATTATAAATTTTTTAATTCTAAAATTCTAGCTCGAAAATTACACAAAAATAAATTTAAATTTATGAATATCATTAATAGTATTGCAGAATGTGTTTTTTCATTGGAACGGAAAGCCTGGTAAAAGCCATCAAAAAAGTTTATTGTGACATACAGGAAGTAATTTTTTTTTTTTTTTATTACAGTAATTTGGTTTTTTTGCCATAAAAAGTCGGAAAATTGGGTATTTTTTAATTTTTTTACATTTTATTTTTAGGTAAATTTACGATAATCATGAAAATTTGTGAAAAAATAATTTTTTAATTAGTTTTAAAATTTTATGTTGAAAATCTTTAATAAATTTCGACCGTATAAATCTAGAGATTCATAGTATATTTTTATGGACTTTGTGTAAAAAAAAAAAATATTAATTTTTTAATCAAATTTTTGAAATTATTTAAAAATTATTCTATTTTTAATAAACTTTAAGAAAAAAAAGTTATTTTTCAAAAAAATTGTAAATATCTTTTTTACAAATTAAAAAATTATCAAAAATTTTTATGCAAATATTGAGTTAAATTTTTCAATCAAAATTTTGAGTAAAATATAAAAAAATTTTAAGACTTTTTCATAAAAAACTTAATCCTCTGTAAGAAAATGTCTTAAAATTTTTTTAAGGTAGTACTACCGTTACCACAAGTGTCAAATCCCAAAACCTTACCTTATTTGATTAACGTAGTAGATTTCCCTATACTAAATTACGTTGGAGAAAGAGAGACAGAGATAAAATTTTGAATGTTTTTTATTAATAAATATTCTCATATTCTTGGAAACCATACTGATTGTTACTAATTATGTTCTAGATGTTATTTCCTTTCGTTGTGTTAATTTTTATAAGAATCTGAACGTCCAGTTTTGTGAAATAAAATAAAGTCTGTGATTCTCCATAAGGATCAATGGTAAAAGCAAAAATATGTAGATATTAATATCTTTTTTTCAGGACTTGCTCAGCTTCCAAAAATTTTACTGCTTAATTATGATAAGTTATAAAGTACCAATATGCCAAATTTCATTAAATTCTGAACGTCAAATCTAAAACCGGTAGTACTACCTTAAGTTAATCTAAAATAAAAATTTATTTCATGATTAAATTCAATAAATTTTACACTGCTAAAATTTAACCCAAATTTTTCACAATTAATTATCATTTTAAAATTAGATAACTAAAATCCACATATTTTTAAACTTTTATCAAAACACCTGAGATATTGAGTCTTTTTTTAAAGTAATCAGAAGCATCAAGAGAAAGTTTTAGCGCTTGCAACATCGCACAAAAATGACTAAGCGATAATTAAATAAAAAAATTCAATACTAAAATAAATTTATCAAATAGAGAAAGATATTTTATTTTAAAATGTATTAGCATAAATCAAATGAATAAAATATTGGAAATTTTTTGGAGAACGTACAGAGTATAAATGATAGAGAGTGGGCATGAAGAAGAAACAAATAAAAAAAAAAACTGATACTGGTCCTGGTAGATTGGAGACACGGTCGTTCTTGGGACTCCCCCATTCGCGTACGAGAAATAAAACTTGCAAACTTGTTTGAGTGACTTTGGACCGTACCCAAGGATACTAGCCCCTGACCTGACCTGTCCTTGCTTACCAAGTAGTTGCGCAAAAGAAGATATGTACATCCTCAGTTGTAAGAGAAGAGTCTAATACTGATTAATAATTGATTTGTGGATAAAAAATCTGTTCTAATGAAAATAAAGTAACTGCGCGATTAAATATATTAAATGAAGGCGCTCTTTAAAATATTAAAAAGTTCAACACGAATGTATTTGTTGTAATGAGTCACACTTACTCTGAAGGTCGTTTTCGTGCAGATATTCTAATCAATGATAGTTTTAAGTATGTAAATTTCCGTCGATCCTTTCTAAGAATTTGCGGGACCTCGAAAACTACCTTGAAGCGAATTGGATCGTCGGGAATAATTATTTTATCCTCTTAATCTTATTTTCATTCGGCAAACCCGTTTTGTTGCTTCAACATGTGGAAAAAAATAATAGTAATGAAGAAACGAATGATGATAATGTAAAGTACAAAGTTAAACAAAAACTCGTGGAGACTTTACTGTATGAATGATGCAGTTTAAATACGTGTCTGCTGAAAGAATAAATTCCGTAAAAAAGAAGCTCGCCTTGACGAACTGAACGACAAACACCAACAGAGATCTCTTTTTTTGTTTGTCTTAAGCTATTTACGTAATTCAACCTAAAAAATTAATTAGTATGTTTATATTTTGATGTCTAATCTGTAATTATCAGGTATTACTTACTACTATCCTCGATATGTCGTGTATTGTAAAGCGATCGATAATTTTTTCTAGTTAAATTATTCCATTTTCTATTATACGACGTTCGATGGATAATACTTATTTATTTTTAAAGAATAATTAAAAAGATATTTTAATTAGATCATTAGCTCAGAATCAATTTGTTATATGATCGTTTTTCAATTAATTTAAAAAAATTTTTTATAAATTACAAATTTGATGTTTAAGTCTGGAAAATAAGCTCAGGATATTTTTCTGCAAAATAATTAACTACTTGATATTTTTATTACGAAGAAGAATAAATTGTTTTATTTTAAATATGGATTCAGAGTTGAGGTGAAGAATTTTAATGAGGATTGCTCAGAGGTGATGAATTGAAAAGTATGCAAGAAAAATAATATACAAATTATTCTTTTAATATTTTTTAATTTAAAAAATAAATATTAATTACTGAAATTTTTTTAATTTTCTAGTGGAAAGTTTAATTATAAAATTGTTACTTTCGAAATCTTTTCTTTGTATTCAATGTTAAAAATATTTTAACAAACACTTGAAAAAAATTACTGATGGAGCGAGACTGTTAATTAGACCTTCAAAAGGTCACTAAAGAATAAATTTCGTAAGATTTGATATTTAAAAAATAAATAAAAAGTCTTATTGTCATTTTTTATAATGGAAGAATTTGTATTTTGGTATTATTGATCAAGCTTGATAAAAAATTTTATTAGAAAAATCTATTTGTACATAAGATGTTTTATCACTGGCTCTTTAAAAGATTCTTTATAAATATTTGAGTATAATGAAGATAATTAAAAGAATAAGAGAAATTTTGCGACAAGGATGTTTTTGTAATATAAAGTAGATTTCTATGGTTAAATTTTGTATCATCACATAATTTTTTGCCAACAGTAAATTTATTTTATACGGGTTTATATCTTGATCGTAAATTGGGTTTGATATTTTTGCAGCGGTAGTCATTTATGATTTAAATAATTAAGAGAATAAGAAAAAATTTGTGACGGGCATATTATTATTTTTAAAGGAATTTTTATAGTTTAATTTGGTATCATCAGAAAGGTCTTGATAAAAATTAATGCCTTCTGGTTTTATATATTTTTTAGTAGTCAATTTTTTATGTCAAGTTTTTGGAGTTTTTAATAATTGATCCTGTGAAAGCACTATGAGATTTAAAATTTAAAATTTATTTTCTTATGTATAATTCGTAAATTTCGGCAGTGACTGAAGGTTTCTAGTATATATTAATAATTTTACAAAAATTCAATTATAATATTTTCAACTTCTTACTAAGAAAATCAATGATTTTTAATTGCAAAATTAAAAAAAATCACATTTAATGTTTGATAAATTAGAATTTAAAATTGTTTTCAACAAAAAAAATAATTTTTTTTTTTTTTCTGGAGACAGAATCTATGTAGGTATTTGTTGTGCTTAAGGCATACCGTCAGAAAATTCTAAATTTTTGTATACTTAATGATACAATTACCCTAAAAATTTGAAGTCGATTGACCACCTATATTGCATTTTTGTCTCTTTGGTTCAAGATAGGCGATAATATTGATTCAAGATGTTACCAACTTGTGTTAAGAATGACTTTTTTTTTGAGTCATTAATTAATTTACTCATTTTCAAGAAATAATTTTTATTTGGTATAACAAATTAAAGACTATTTAGTTTTTGAACTATACTTTGATGAATTATTTTAAGTTTTTTAAACGATAATGTTATTTTGATTGAAAAACTTAAATGTATCGATTGAAGATAATATAGCTTTTAAGCCAAGAAAATATAAATCAAGACAAGAAATTCTTAAAGCAAAATAATCATTTGTCTTCAAAAATAAATTCTTAGATCAAGAAAATATGTCTTGAGTCAACATAAATTTTCTATCAGTGTACGCTCTCTGCAGTTCTGTACCAGTTTCTTAGTTATAAAATAAAAACTAACTGTCAGAAACTTTAAAAAAAACTGACAGTCTTTGGATCTATTTAGTGTGTGTTTGAAAAAATTTTAAAAAAATTTCTAAGTTGAACTGATATTGTACCATGACAACTACCTTAAATTTAGTAATCTAATTAAATTACCCTGATTCAGAAAGATGAATTGAAATGATTACCTTCATGTTAATTGTAAATCTATATAGTATTCAAATCAGATGCTTTTAAATCATTTCAAATTAGATTTCTTTAATCAGGGTATTTTTAATTAAAAGTGCTATAAAAGTTAATTCTACAAAACTTTAATATAAATTAAATTAAAATTTAAAACCTAGTATAAAATAGTATTAACATAAAGTATATAATTGTCAATTGGTGCTAAAACCAAAGCCTCAGTACAAAATATAATAGTGTTAATATGAAATATGTAAGTGTCAATTAATGCTACAGAACTAAAGCTTTATTTATTTAATAAGATGCAGTTTAACTCAAATTAATATGATAAAAAAATTGTAAAAAGTAGTTCTTACTGCTGTACATAATGTCTAAATAAATTTATCTAGTCTAATTAAAAGAAAAATGATAACAAATTTATTAACTTAATTTATTTAAAAAATGATAAAGAAATAGAATTAAAATATTATGATAAAGAAAATTGTTTTAATTTGGAAGAGTTTTATTTTTCTAACGGTTTATTGGGCTAGTTCTTATAATTATAATCGTGAAAGAAATAATTGATTAATATAAACTGATATAACGGATAAGTTAGGAATCTACGGAGAGAAAATAATATTTAATATTTTGATATGTTCTTTTTAATAATTCAAATAAATTTTATCATAGAAAAAAATTAAAAAACTATTAATTATTTTTTTTATTTGAAATTATTATAACTCTTATATAAAAATGAATTTTAATGAAATTATAAAAATATCTGACGTGTAAAAAAATATAACAAATGTTTGATCTTTTATCAATGTTTGGAGAAAAATTATTGCAGAATATAATCATTTTTTCTTTTATTTTTCGTTATTAAAGTATCAAGTATTAAATTGATAAAAATTTCTGTACCGATATTTGCGAACAGAAAACAAATAACGTCATTTGAAACTGGTGGTGTCATCTAGCAGATCATAAGTAAATAATGTACGTATGTACTAGTAATTAAATTAAAAATCAAAATTTTATTATAAGACTTTTTTATTTTAAGACTGAAATTTTTTATAATTAAAATAAAAATTTATCAGATAACAATAATTTGATTGTTAATTTGTTCCCTAAATTTAATGAAGTAAAATAAAAATTCATCGACAATATCAACAAATTTTCAAGATAAAAATAATTTTCAATGATAAAATGATAAAAAATTGTGCAAGCGCTTATTAACATGTATAAATTGACCAGTTCAATAATTTGCTGATTCAGATGTTTAAGTTGGCTGTAAAAAGTCTGCACCAACAATAAATTCTTTAAGTAAGAGGGAATTGCTCAAATACCTCAGTCGTCTTTTAGTTGTTCGCTAGAAATTTTAAGCGTAACATAAAACTATTTAATTTTTTCTATATTTCTCTCTAAATATTCCAAAAAACGGTGTGTGTAAATTTTAATCTTTACGTAAACATAATCAATTCATGACATTAAAGTTAGCAGTCACGATAATTTTTTAAATTTATTTAAAAAAGATATTTTTTAAAATTGGATTTTATATTTTTTTTTTTTAATTTCTACATGTCAATTTTTTTTTCTAATTTTTTTTTGCCATAATTAAATATATATTGTAAATTAATTTTCATAAACAATACATGAAACTGAAATTGACAGACATTAAAAATTATTTTAGAATTTTATAATGAAAATTAAGTTAGTCGACATTTAAAAATTAAAAAAATTTTTTTTATTGAAAAAATTGCAACAAAAAAAAAAATTTCATTCGTAAAAAACTTTAAAAACTATAAATGCAATTTTTTAAAAATATTTTTTAGTTCTAATTTAATAAATGAGAAGAAATCAAAGAATTAAGAACGTCGGCTAACTTTAGTATTATATTTTATGGCAATTAAATTATTATAAAAAAAAAAATTTAATTAAAAAATTCCACATGTGAAAATTAATAAAAATTACAAGTGAAAATTTTTAGAAGTATTTTTTTATTAAAAATTTTTAAAATTGACAGCTAACTTCAGTATCATAAAAATACCTCAAATTATTTAAAATTGGATATTGAAGACATAATCTCCTGTAAGTATTAATTTTCTTATAATTAAAATTACTAATTTAAATACAATAAAAAATGACACATTACCTTAACTGGGTCATCCATTAGAATCCGGGTATTTATTTATATTTATATTTACCACAGAGGTTTTTGGCGCGTAGAAGGAACGCAAATTTTATAAATCCCGTTACACTGGATATAAAATATCCTTAGCGATTTAAACCTAAAAAAAAAAAACTAACAAAAAAAAGAGAATTGTAAGACACGATGAGAGCGATTCAACGACCTGCCAACCGACTTTTACCACTTCCGCAACTAATTGTAAAGGTATCCGCGCATTGTCAAATCATGCGAACTGATTCTCTGTCTATACTTACTCTTACTTTACAATTTGTTGTTATTTGTTGTTGTTATTATTTTTGAAATGTTTTTTGCATCCACTTTCTCTGATACTCCATTATGTTTATGTTCCTCAATAACTTTGTTTCCATTAAGCCCGTAAACTTTTAAATTACTCTCCTAAAAGAAGTTGTAAAAAAAGAAATTAATGAATAAATAAATAAATAAATAAAAAAAAAAACTGAATAAAAAAAGAGACAATAAATAGGCGAATGTAGAAAGTAATGTAGTGGGGGTAAATAAATGGTTGAATTTGAGCAAAAGTAACAATTGCTTTCCTCGCGCTCAATCTTCTTGGACCGTAAAAATATTTTCATATCAATTTCATCTACTTTATCACCAACTTAAATCATAACATCGCGTGTGTTAGTTTTAGATCATTCAATCTTAAGATAAATATCTCAGTGAAGAAAACAATAAAATTTCTCCGAGCAAATATTTAAACAATAATACGTGATGCTACTTGTAAGTTTATGATAATCACAATAAAATATGTCATTAAAGTTAACAGTCGCTTGATCATTTTTTGATTTTTTTTAATAAACAAATTTGTTCCAAAAAATTATTTCTAAAAAATTGCATTTTTTATTTTCTAAATGTCAATTTTTTGCTCATTTTCTTTGACATTATTTATTCGTTAAAAAAATTCTTAAAATTATAAAATATCTACTAAATTAATAAAATTAATTTAATTTTTAAATTATTAAAAATCTGCTAAATTAATTTTCATCATTAAAGTTAGCAGTTACTTGACCATTTTTTAATTTTTTTTTTTAATAAATAAATTTGCTCCAAAAAATTATTTTTAAAAAATTGCATTTTTTATTTTTTTTATTTTCTAAATGTCAATTTTTTTTCTCATTTTCTTTGACATAATTTATATGTTAAAAAAATTCTTAAAATTATAAAATATCTGTTAAATTAATTCTAATTAAAGTTAGCAGTTACTTGACCATATTTTAATTTTTTTTAACAAACAAATTTGTTCCAAAAAATTATTTTTAAAAAATTGCATCTTTGATTTTTTTTTAATTTCTACATGTCAATTTTTTTTTTTCTAATTTTTTTGCAATAATTTATTTGTCACAAAAATTATTAAAAATCTGCTAAATTAATTTTCATCAACAAAATGAATTTCCGATGAGTGTAACGTGATTACCTTATTGATTTAACTAACTAGATCTTTCATCTGGAGCGTTAATAGACCAGTAAGATCTTTCATTTCCATATAAAATAATTTTTATAACACAGCAACAATAATAACAGACAAGTGTTGGGTATAAGTGCATGAATGTACGTCTTTCTGAGGGAAGAACATAACAGGAGTAGGCTAGCGTTCTTAACGGTAAATCTAATCCGGTCCTGGACAAGCCAGTGCAGTCATTCGAGCACACTCGACCCTTTCAGACCACTCTGGTGGACCACATAACAGGTGTTTCTTCTGACCTATATATTTACTGATTCACCTATTTAACATAAAACGTGTCAATTATTCAAAATTAAATTAAACAGTAGGTGTAAAATTATAAGTTGATGAATCAGTATCATAAAATCTGATTAATTTACTAAATTTAATAATTATACTGATATTAAAAGACATTTGATAATTAAAAAATATTTATTTAATAAATAAATTATAGCAAGTAAAATTTATTAAAAAATAATAAATGCAATTTTTTAGAATAATTTTCTAGACCTAGTTTATTTTTATATAAAAATTGTCACGTGTCTGTTAATTTTAGTGTCATAATTAATAATATAAATTTTAATTAATAAAAAAAAAAAAATAATTTAAGTGTTTCAGACAAGAATAAGTGATTTAAGAATGGTATCATATGATGAAGCGGTCGTTGTGAGAAATGCAATGAAGAAATACGGAAGTGGCAAACCAATTTTCGATGGACTGAATATGTCAGTGACACGAGGCTCTATGTGAGTACCACGTGGAAATATTTATACTATAAATATTTATTTATTTAATTATGATATTGATGATAATTACTAGTAATCCTGCAGTCACTATGTGACTTCCGTGACTTGTGAACTATAAATAAATCAAATTTTGCTTTATTAAATAATGGCTTTTGTTAAATTGCAATGTACTTTCTTAACTATTGACGTTTTTAAAGATATAAGCTCATCCCGATGATACACTCATCAAGACCTTTCATTTGAGTACCCACATCAATTTTTCATATATTTATATATATTATATATATGTATATATAAAAAAATATATATATAAATGCGTGTGGGTACTCAAATGAAAGATCTCTATGAGTGTAATGTCAGGGTGAGCTTATATCTTCAAATATATCATTTGTTTACAAGATAGCAATGTCAGTTCTTAATTATTGACATTTTTAAAGATGTAAGCTCATCCTGATGTTACACTCATCAAGAGCTTTCATTTGAGTACTCACATGCATTTTCATATATTTTTCATATATACATATATATGGGGCATTCCACGCCAAATCGACCACTTTTGACCCTGACCCCTTTTGATTTGGCTAAAAGTTTACCATCCTTTTCTACCCTATCAAAAACGTCTCTCATAATTTTTTCAAATTTTTTTACCCAACCAAAAAAAAGTTCCGAATTTTTCAAAAAAAACCGCTTTTTTATTTTTAAATTGCCATAACTTTTTCAAAAATTGGCTTATCGGGACGTTTTTTTTTTTTTTCAAAATTTTTGTTATTAAATGTTCTTTTTGGAAAAAAATATAAAAAAATTCTTTAAAGCTATCTTCATCGTTATTTTTAAAATTTTTAGAAAAAAATCTGAATTTTTTGATGAATACCATTTTTAGTTTCTTTTTTCTTTTTCTCATTCTAAACTTTGACATTTTTTACAGATATCATGAAATTTCCAGAAAGGTGTTTTTCCGATTTCTATTTTTTCTTTTCAATTAAAAAAAAAAAATTTTTTTCTTTTGTCGTATTTTTCATAACACCGGTCCAAAAATTTACGGGAATCCTCAATAGTTCACAAGATACAAGGTCATTTTTTAATTATGTATTTAGAGATAGAGCATTTTCAAATGCAGCCTAAATACTTATCATAATAAATTGACAATCGGTGAGAATGATATGAAATCTTGAAAAGGCACAAATTAAAATCAAGACCTTTGCAATGACACTAAATTTCACTAAAAAAAAACCGATTTAATCATATGAATATCCTTGACACAATATTTTTCTTATTCTCTTAATAACATAGATTAATTTTATCGGTTTAGATACGGACTATTGGGAGCCAGCGGATGCGGAAAGACAACATTGCTGTCTTGTATCGTGGGAATCAGTTCACTTGACAGTGGAGAAATCTTTGCGCTTGGTGGACATCCGGGCAGTAAAGCATCAGCAGTGCCCGGTCCTAAAGTCGGTTATATGCCGCAGGAAATATCTCTTGTAAAAGAATTCACAGTTATTGGTGCACTGTATTATTTCGGACGAATTAACGGAGTTGAAGATCATGTTATTGACGAGCGTCATGTCTTTCTGGCAGAGTTGCTTCAGCTGCCGCCTAAAAATCAACTTATAAAGCAGATGAGCGGTGGACAACAGCGTCGAGTTTCATTTGCTTGTGCGATGATTCACGAGCCGGAGCTTCTAATTCTTGATGAACCCACCGTGGGACTGGATCCTGTTTTAAGAGAAAATATTTGGGATTTTCTCTATGATTTAACCAGGCACAAAGGAGTGACTGTTATTATAACCACACACTATATTGAAGAGACAAAACTTGCTGACAAAATAGGACTTTTGAGACATGGAAAAATGCTGGCAGAGATGTCGCCGAATAAATTATTGGCCAAGTGTCGGTGTGATACTCTAGAAGAAGCTTTTTTAAGATTAAGTCAAAAGCAGAATGACAGTGAAGAAGAAAAAAAAAGAAGACAAATTAATGCAAGTAATGAGTATCTCACTGAGTTGGAAGAAATTTCACATTTTAGTTTAGATCAAAATGGTAATAGAACTAGAGGACACTCCACTTATAGATACTCAACAAATCCTGCGTCACCAATTCCTCAAAATTTGCATCCTGTTAAACAGAATAATAATTTTAATATTAAATTACGCTGGCGTCGATTTCAAGCGCTGATGATTAAAAATTTCATTCAATTTGTCCGTCATCCAGGTGGAATTTTATTTTCATTGGCTTTTCCTATTCTTCAGGTAAATATTTTCTTCACTGCTGTCGGTGGTGATCCCCAGAACCTCAACATGGCTGTTGTTAATTACGAAGCTGGAAATTGTCATTCTGGAAAATATCTGGGAAGAGTTGATTACTCATTTGAAAAACGGCATTGTGAATTAATTGACATAAGTTGTCGTTTTCTTGATGGCTTTCAACGTACAATTGCTAAAAATAAATTTTACAGTGATATAAACACCGCGATGGACTCTGTAAGGCACGGAGAGACAGTCGGTGCTATGTTTATAGGTAAAAATTTCTCTATGGGTTTACGTGAGCGTCTTAAGTTCTGGGAAGGCAAAGAAGTTAATAGCGGAGAAATCGATTTGACCCTTGACATGGGAAATCGTCAGATCGGACTCTATGTTGAGAAGAATATTTATGATAAATTTTTAATTATCTACCAGGATATTATTGAAGAGTGCAATTTAACACGAAGATTGATGAACGTGCCTTTAAAATTTGAAGATCCTATTTTTGGTGAAAAAAATCAGTCGTATACAAAATTTATGGCTCCGGGATTTTTGATAACAGTGGTTTTTTTCCTGGCTACTGCAGTATCTTCATCGATAATCCTTGCAGATCGTCATGAAGGAGTCTGGAACAGAAGTCTCGTTCAAGGTGTTACAACATTTGAAATTTTAATATCACACTTGCTGACTCAGATAACACTAATTGTCATCCAAGTAACTTTGACGATTTCGTTTACTTTTACGCTGTATGTTAAATGTCACGGATCACTTGCTACACTAAGCCTCCTTGTTTTCTTCATGGCTATATGCGGAATGTGTTATGGCTTCTTGGTATCAGTTCTCTGTACATCACACACGGTAGCCAATTATATTACCACTGGAAGTTTTTACCCAGTGATTTTGTTGTGCGGTTGTATCTGGCCAATTGAAGGAATGCCCTATTTCTTGCAATGGATCAGCATCATTATGCCAACGACTATCCCCGGTCAAGCTGCCAGGAATATTATTGATAAAGGATATGAAATTGGTAATCCACAAGTTTACCAAGGATTCCTAGTTGTTACAGGCTGGATTATTTTTCTTGTACTTATGTGCTTCCTCGGAATCCGTTCAAAAAAATCGTAGGTGTTACTCTGTAAAATTTTTTATCAATTAATTCAATTTAACTTCTAGTCAGTGCCCGAAGGAAGTGTTGTACATTAATTTATTTATAAATCTATTATTTAAATGGTAAGAATAAAACATAAGGAAATTATATTCAATTAATTATTATTATTATTATTATTATTATTATTATTTTCCATTTATACAATTTATATCATATACATATTTTATTTATTTAAATAGTAAATATTCTAATTAGGTGTAGACATTATAAGTTAAATTCTACTTTGGCTGCATATTATAATAAAAACATAATAATTGTAATACATATTAGATTTAATTTCAACAAGTAACTATTTTAAGATAGTACCTCTACAAAAAGCATATCGAGGGTTTTCTAACGCAATTATTTCTTCGATTTTTGAAAATGAAAGAGTTCAACTGAAAAATTAATAATTAATTATAAACGCGTTACTGAAAAAAAAATATTAACCAGATTAATAATATAAATACGATAGTATTTTTAAAAAATACAATTGATAAATATTGTTTTTAGATTAATATTAATTTGTTATAAGCTATTTTTTTATCTCATCTCTAAAATAGTCATTTTTGAGATACGAGGTTTAGTTGCGTTAGAAAACCATTGATATTTCAAGAAACTTATGGAATTTTTTTTTTTATCAAAAGATAAATATATTAATAATTCACCTCCAAAATTTCAGATCAATTTATCGCATTGTTTATGTATAATTAATTTTCAAAATTGGATCTTTTACACGTAGAGGTATAGAGAGATGGTAAAGTTAGTATGAATGCTATTTGCATCACTTAAGTGGTACGGAAGATTTCATACTAAATTTACTCATAAATATTAATTACTCAAAAACGTTGCGATGAATCGATCTGAAATTTTGGTGGTGAATTATTAATATATTTATTTTTCAATAAAAAAAATTCAATAAGTTTCTTAAAATATGCTTTTCACAGAGATACTACCTTAAAGGGGAAAATACGTATAGAAGACTGTTTTCACGCTGATTTTTATTAATTTTTTTAAGGTATAAAAAATTAATATTATTTGTTGAAACTATCAGGTTGTTTTATACATATATTTATGAGTATTTTTTCGTATTAATCAACAATAGGGTAAAAGACCCCATTAGTGGCTAGGACCCCATTATTGACACTTTTATTGATTTTGGTACTTATTCAATTAATTAAATCATTAATTTCAATGATAAATATATTTTTTATAATTTTTAAGACCTTTTGATCAAAAAAATTTTTAATTTTTATTCCAAGTGGAACATTTTTTCATTGGAAGAAAAAGTGCCACTAATGAGGTCTTTTACCTTATAACTTATAACTTAACAAATAGCGGAGATATCAGCTGATACACATCGTAGGTTGTCATCTGACTTAGCAGTTGATGTGCAGTATGGAAGCCACAATTTTTATCTGAAATCAATGGCACAGAAAAATTACTTTTTTTTATATGTGTATCTTCTATATGAATCTCAATTCCAAAAAAAAAAAAAAAAGTAAAAATTTTCATTTTTTAGAGGACTGAGAAATTAAGTCGTGATTTTTTACCATTTTTTCATACATTGTTTATTTAAAAAAAAATAGTTTAAACAAAAATATCGCTTATAATGGAGGTTCATATTCAGCGAAATTGTATGAAGAATAGTAATTTTTCTGTGCCATTGATTTCAGATAAAAATTGTGGCTTTTATAGTGCACACCAACTGCTAAGTCGGAAGACAACCTACGATGTGTATCAGCTGATATCTCCGCTACTTTTTAAGTTATATTATCGGAAAATATGGAAAAATATAAATATATGTATAAAATAACCTGATAGTTTCAATAAATTTAATTTTCATACCTTAAAAATATTAATAAAAAATCAGCATGAAAACATTTTTCTTCACGTATTTCTCCTCTTAAAGCAATTTTAATTTTGTTAATCGTTATCGGGAAACTGTAAAACTTCAGTCGCAAAAAATAAAATCCTCTTCATCATCTTCTTTGTGTGTCTTCCTAAATAGTGCAGTATCATTAATTCTATGTACAGTTTAATATTTTTTTTAATTTACTAAAATATTAACAATTTAAAAAATAAAATTCATCTATTATAATTTTAATAAGATATAAATTTTATAAAAAAATAATTTGCTTTCGCAACACTTGCAGGTGATTGAATAAATAAATCTAATGACAGTTTTGATTTATCTGAAAGTAAATACTGAATATTTAAGTAATTAATAACAAGCAATAAATATTATAGTTTAAATTAATAAATATAGATGTGCATTCAGTCTTAATTGAGCGGATGCAGCATAAGAAACACCAATAAATATTCATTCAAATAATTAGTCTAATAAAATAAATGAAGTAACTAAAATTGTTATTAATTAATAAATCGACTACTTCTAGCTCATTTATCAGCCATAGACCGCTACGTATTGCGACTGCAGTTCTTCATTAAAATTGAAGTATTGTCCGTAAGATTTAGACGCATATTTCGGATACTGTTGTTGTTATTATTATCATTTTTTTTGCTGTTAATGTTAATAGCATTGACAGGTTTATTACTAATGTAAGGTACGCCAACACTACAATTATCAATAGCGCAAGGTTTATTATTTTTATCAGCAAGAAGACAACAGCCACATCCAACGAGATCAACAGGAACAAGACGATCAACTATTTGTCTTACAGAAGGCATGCAGGTTTTGTTGCACCCTGAAAACACATACATGCTAAATCAGATAAAATTCTTCTCCGCAATCATTTTTTTTTTTATATACTTATTTTATTATCTATTATTTTATTTAATTTATTAACTATTTATTTTTTTTTGTCAGATTGCGCAGAAGTTTTGCATAATCTATTGTCTAATCATTCACATCATTCAAAATCAATTCCAATAGTGAGCTAAATTTAACGCTCATTTAAATATACTTCTATTTAGTTAAATATTTATATTTTTTTTATCGTAAAAGACTGATAAAATTACTAATTAATAAATAGTAGTAATAATAATTAATAAAAATATAAAAGCAACTAAAACTATCAAGTGCATAGCCGTGCAAAATATTTAAGCGTACAAACTATTAAAAATACAAGAGAAAATTTTTTAAAATTATTTTGTATTTGTTTTAAGTAATTAATAAAATTAATTGTATAATGGAAGCTCCATTGAATGACTCCGATAGTATTTTTTTCTTAAACCTATGAACATTTTTTAATATTTATATTTATTATATTAAACGGATTAAGTATTTTAAAGTATAACGATTGTCTTATCAATAAAAAATGAAAGTTAAATTATTATCAAGTGATTTAGAGTCAGTTTAGTGTTTTTACTTTTACTTTGTTGTTTTTTTTTTTTTTTTTAATAATTTTTTATATAACCTGCATTGAAAATGCGAGTTTCAATGCCTGTTAATTAAGCCAACCAAAACTAGTCAGTTTTAGAAAATTATGTGAATATCAAATAAATCCTGACACATCAAAATATCTCCATGCCCAACCCTAACTCCTGCTAAAAGTGGAACTCAAAATTCCAATTTTAAAAGGTTCCTTTTAGGGCCAGTTTCTCAATCCGGGATAAAATTTTATCCGAGATAAAAATACTGTCAATATAATAAAAAAAAAAATAATTTAGCGACCTGAATTTGGTCATTTATTTAAATAAAAAATAAATATATCATAAAAATAATAATAACTTTTTATTATGCTATTTAAATTATTTTAAATTAATTAACACAATTGAGGAGTTAAGTTTCAAAAGGGTATCTTTTCATTTTTGTTTAATCGAGACAAAAAACTGAATATCTTCAATTATAAATATTTTTATTGAACTTTTTTAATTTAACTATAAATTGTTATCGGTTATGAAGCTACAATTCGATTTTCATTTAGAAATATTTATAATTCTCAAAGTAATTGATATTAAAAAGTTCAAAAAACTCCTCTTCTAAAATATGAAAAGATACCCTTTTGAAAATCAACTCCTTAATTATAGATTAATAATAGATATGTCAAACACAAGATATGAGCTCGAAGAGCTCAAAAGCATAGAACAGTGACCGCTTTGAGCTCGGAGAGCTCAAAATAACACATAAATTGTAATTTGGAGCTCGATAATGTTACAAGCGCAATGTCAAGCGCTTATATATGGAATCAGCGGAAAGTTGCAGGGATGGCCTTCAGGGTCATTTGTTTTCCTAATTTTTATTTTATTTATTTACAATCAGCAAGTTGTCACAGTTGGAGATTAATATTTCTGTGGCATACGGCTAATGTTTATTTATTTTAATTAAAAATAAGTGACTGAATTCAGGCAGAACTACTCGTACACAATATCACTGTGCTGAATTATTTATTTTTATTATTATAATATTGGCAGTACTTTTATCTCGGATAAAATTTTATCTCGGATAAAATTTTATCTCGGATTGAAAAACTGGCCCTTAGAGATTAAATTTTGACAAAAAAAAACTATTCAATTTACAAATAATGTTTAATTAAAAATAAACCATTATTTTCTTGAATTGTAGTTTTTAATTTTCTTAACAAGTTTTATAATAAACTGGTATTTTCGCTATTTATCTGAAACTATCTAGATCTGGTTGGCTCCAGACATTGAAACTAGCATTTTTAATGCAAGTTTATATGAAAAATATAATGTGTGACGCGGGATGAAACACGATTTCACATTCCTAGTCACACAATATACTATTAATTTATTAATATACCGGAATTAACTAGGGGGACTAGAGCATTCCAGTATAAATCCTTAGCTACAAAGCCGTCTCTCTATCGCTGACAATCTTCAAACCGTGTTTGCCAATAATAAATTTAACAGTATCAGTTCCTACGCGTGACTTCTCACTAGACTGACGCGTTAATTGTTGAGGAGAGTCTTCAGCCTCTTTAATAGCTTGGCCAACGTCATCAGCAGACATACGAAGTTTGTGAGGACTTTTATTCACACGAGCAATGCGAATATTATCAACGGATCCAGCGACAATCCGGTCTTTCTTCACTATTCTCGGTTCGCGTGATGTTAAATTTAAAGTCTTCGAACCTTGAAGATTGTCAACTGATGAGTATCTTTTTTTTGAGTTAGGTTTTGGCACAGAGCGATTAATAAGCGAACTTCCTCGATTAATTCTTTTTGACTCATTAAATTGATCATCAGTAGCTTTAATTTCTTCCGACTTTTCTTCTTCTGAAACCGGTTCAATAGACTGAGCAGCATCTTGAGGCTGACTTACATCCATTTCTAGTCCACAATTTTCAATTTCAAATTCGACGTCATCCAGCGTTGAATCGTCAGAGTATTCTTCAATAGACGTAGAAGGAGGTCTTTCTTCTTTGCCAATGGCATCTTGTTCATCATTAGCTTCATCCGTTTCTTCATCAGCAATTTCAAATATTTTTTTATCAAGCTTGTTAGCTTTAGATTTTTTAGTAACTTGCTGAGTAATATTAAGAGACGTAGATTGATTTGGAAGTCTGGGGTCAATTATTTCTTCTAATTCGGGTCTGCCTGAAGCTATGCCATCTAATTCCATCGCAACATCCCCGCAAATTTCGCACAACTCACATTGAGGCTCTTCTGGAAGTGACTCAACACCTTGAAGGTTACACGAGCTACAAATTTCACACTCCGTAGAGTCGGGATCTACTGGCGAGCTATTGGTTGAGTGAACTGTATAAAGATTTTTACCGGAAGACTGATCTTTACTAAAACATACTGAACAATATTCTTCAGTCTGTGTATTAAAAATAGTTTTTACGCTATTTATAGTGGCAAATGTCTCGGACTTTGAAGTACCCGATTTTTCTAGTAAATTAATATCACCTATTTCTACTAAATTCAGTTCTTTTGGCAATAAGTCAGCCTTTATGTACTCAAAGCTCTTTGATTTTTTAGACAGAGCTTGAGGCTTACGTACTATTGATTCAAGACTGCCTTGAAAGGCTTTGCGAGTTTCTTGTTTTAAAAAATTACAAGTATCTTTTTTCTTTATTTCTTCACTGGTATTTTCACTAGTGCTACTACTCTCGCTCTCATCGTCTATCATCGGTACGACTTGCTCAGATAAATTTTTCGAGGATTTTGAACGTTTTCTTAAACTCACCATAGATTGCAAGCATTTATTATTAATATTTTCACGAGAACTAGACTCAATACTGCTTTTAAAAACAGGAATTTCATCTATTTTTTTATCTGTATCATCAATATCAAGATCTAGATACTGAGCTTCATTTTTTTCTTGAATTTCAGGAATCGACGGAGATGACAATACTTCTCTTAGTTCCATAATGTCTGTAAGAACACTTTGATCATCATTATTTTCCATTGAATCAACAAGTTTAAATTGTTCTTCATCTTGGCTATTTATTTCATCATCATTATTATCATTATTATCATCAGGTTCTACTGTTTCATTAATTATACACGGATCATCAGTTTGTTCAGACTCTAAATACTCTTGTTCATTTTTTATTTCATTTTCTAACTGTTCTGTCGGACAATCAGTTTCAATTTTACGGATGTCACTCTCAGTGTCATAAATTAAATTAGTAACGCTTGTGCTGGTGTCATTTAAACCTACCTCCCAAAATATTTGCGACTCTCCAGTCTCAGTGGCAATAATCTGCTTTGCAAGACCAGGATACAAAGGTTTAGCCGTATTTTTATTATTTGAATTTTCCGTAATAATATTAATAAATTTTTCGCGCATACATTCATTGTCATCTGAATTAACAGCAGTTGAACGTTTTACGGGTGAATTAATAATATTTTTCTTTATCACAGATTCTGTTAGATCGATTGAGATTATTTCCACTGGACTTGGACTTTCCATTGTAACATCGCTCGGTGAAGGTGTCAAAAAAGCACCTTTATATTTATCGTCAATGTGCAAATAATTATTGCTTTCTGTCGTAGTCAATATTAACTTACTTTAAATATCCGTATGCAGCGTGAAAAAATTTTCATATAAATTAATATAAATTTTTTTTGTATTATTTTTCAATGTTCAAATTTAATAAATAAATATATAAAAATACTGTCAATTAAGTAAACATAGTATTAAATCCTATAAAACTCACGTTGTTGAAGTAACTACGTCGTATAATCCCCAATTGTAAATATAATCAATAACAGCATCCTGAGTGAGGTATTTAATACTTTCACCACGTTTCAAAGCACGTCTTATTTTTGTAGAACTTACTTCATTGTTTATCCATTCGGTAACGATATGAATATTATGCTAAAATTATCAATATTTACTATTAATAATTGATATTGATATAAAATTATAAAAAAATTAATAATTGAATAAAGTAATTCATCATAAATACTTTTAAATATTTAAATTAATAGTTTAATTTAATAAAAATATTTAAAATTATTTTACCATGTATTTTGAAAGGAGATCTGAGTCGTAAATGAATTTATTTGGATTCGAGCCTTCTCTAGTAATTACAACTAAACCATGTTCACCAACGATAGCGTCAATCTGAAAAAAAAAAAAGATCATTAAAAAAATAAATAATAAAATTGTAAAATTATTATGATACTGAAACTAATGGAGATCTTTCAATTTTTATAATAACTAAATAATCTATATTATTAAAATGGGTTTTTATAGTTAAATTTGGTATTGTTGGAAAAGTCTTGACCTGGAGTTGTGCCTTTTCATGGTTTCATAACATTCTCACTAATAGTCAATTTATAATGATAAATATTTATGATGTATTTAAAAATGCTCTATCTCTAGATACATAATTAAGAAATGACATTGTGTCTCGTGAACTATTGACATTTTTAAAGATATAAGCTCATCCCGATGTTACACTCATCAAGACCTTTCATTTGAGTACCCACATCAATTTTTCATATATTTTATATATTTATATATATGAATATATGAAAAATATATCAAAATGCATGTGGATACTCAAATGAAAGCTCTTGATGAGTGTAACATCGAGATGAGCT
>CAJNRD030001117.1:4544298-4589510 GCA_905319865.3 Cotesia congregata | reverse complement strand
ATATATTATATATATATATATATATATATATATATATATATATATATATATGTATATATAATATATATTAAAATACATGTAGGTACTCAAATGAAAGCTCTCGATGAGTGTAACATCGGGACGAGTTTATATCCTTAAAAACGTCAATAGTAAAGAAAATACAGTGCAATTTCACAAAAGTCATTATTTAATAAAGCAAAATTTTAATTAGTTATTGTTCACAAGTCACGGCAGTCACATAGTGACTGCAAGATTACTAGTAAATTACTAAATAAATAATTATGAAAAAATTTCACTAAAAAATTCAACATTTAAAAATAAAAAAAAAATATTTAGGTATAAAAAAAAATGTCAGATGTCTACTAATTTCAGTATCATAAATTATTCGTAAGACCTACATCTTGATCAGCCCAAAGACCAGGCTTGCCAAAACTCTCCAGCAAGTCAGCTCCACAGAGAAGTTTTATCTGTATCGGAGTTCTATCCTGGCCATTAAGAATATTTTCTGGAATCCATTCGAGATCCTGAATGTCAATATGATTTCCGATACTACCATCTGAATTTTGAAGAACGGAATTTAATAAGTTTTGATGGTGTTTAAGGCTGGCTCTGGTTCTGGTCCAACAGTTTTGTCGCGTTTCCCAGGTACTAACACGTATCCACTCATTGTTTTGCAACGCTAGTTTTAGCATTGCACAACGATGTTCAGCAACAACTAGGTCTTTTTTAGCGTAACTATCGTGAACTGGTGACATGACACCACCCACAACCATGTGAGTGCCCATCCGATGCAAATGATCACGTGCGATTTCTAAATTATAATTAGTCAAGTTATTTAAATGTTATTGATCAATCAAACGTACAATAGGTATGATGTATGTATAGTATGTATTTATACTCTTTTAAATAATTCATAAGTATAGATATAGTTACCGAACATTCTCAAGTGCATATTCGTTGGTGGATTGTAACTTCCACATGACATTAATATTACACGTGTTGGCGTCATTGTTATTATTTGCTTAATAGGTTTATTCGATAATCAGCGTTACTTTTTTAACATTTTCAACTGCTGTCCACTCGACAATAAGATTAAATTCACGTATAAAAATATGACACACGACGACATTTATACCTGATACTTGATGGTTCTGCCATCTTTGTTAAACTACTGCTGTAATCAAATGTCAAGTTGTACTTATAAATTTTATTAAGTATTTTTTTACATTAAAATTTAGTTCCTGAACTCCATTAAATTTTTTTTGTTGTTAGAGAAAAAAAATTTCTCATTTATTTATAAATTTTACAGTCATTTTTTTTTAATATTTAAATTAAAATTTGAGCATGCGCAGTAATTATTTAAATGACAAGTGAAAATTAAATGGATTATGACATAAAGTTTATTAAAATAGAGAATAATTTTAAATTTTAATAGCATAATAAAATTTATTAAAATTTCAATTGTTTTATAATAATAAATGAGTAAACACTTTAAAATTAACAATGAAAATTAATTTAGCAGATATTTAATAGTTTTAAGAATTTTTTTAACAAACAATTAGGAAAAAAAATTTGACTTGTAGAAATTTTAATAAATTAAAAATGCAATTTTTTTTTAATAATTTTTCATAAAAAATTTTTTTGTTGAAAAAAAATTAAAAAATGGTCAAGACTGCTAACTTTAATGTGATAAATTAAAATACTGAAGCTATCATTAAAAGAATATTTTTAAAAAATTCTGCACTTGTAATTTTTTTCAATTTCTAGAAGTATTAGGATTTTTTTATTAAAATTTTTTCACAATGATGTAATCGTTGTAAAAATTAAAAAAAAATGACAGATATCTGTTAATTTTAGTACCATAAATTTTATAGCAATGAAATTATTATGGAAAAAATTTAATTAAAAAATTCTAGATGTGAAAATAAAAAAAAATTATTAGCGTATATTTTTTAAAGCATTTTTTTACTGTGATTGATTTTTTATAAAAATCGAAAAAATTGACAGAGTTAATAGAATTTGTATATACTTACACTTAGGGCCAGATGTTAAATCCAAAATACAATTTTATCTACTATTAAAATATGTCTATGAAAATCAAGTTAGCCGACATTTAAAAATTTTTAGAATTTTGTTTATTAAAAAAATTATTACGAAATAAAAAAAATTTTTCATGTGTAAAATTATTGAAGATTTATAAGTGCAATTTTTAAAAAATATTTTTTAGTTATAATTTATTTATTCATTTATTTGTAAAGAAACGCTCCTGGCAATTTACAACAATATGTTATATTTTCATGTGTAAAATGTTTAGTAATTTAAAGAAATTTTAAATTAAAAGAAATTTAAAAAAAATAAAAAAAAAAAATTTTTAGTAATTGATAATTGATAATCACTAATCGATAGAATATAACTGATAATTTATAATCACTATTTGTACATCTGGAATGTTATTATTTTAGAATCACCCTTTTTGCTTCACTTTTTATTTTATCTGCTGGTCCTCCAAAAATGTCAATATTAATAACATATTTGTTGATGATTGCCTATTCTGTATATCGTAATAATTTAATAAATGAAAAGAAATCAAAAAATTAAAAACGTCGGCTAACTTTAGTATTAGTTATAATCTATATATTTTATCTATGTAAGTATGCTGACACTAATAATTTTATCCTGAGTATAATTACATTCCTAATTGAAAAACTGGTCTTCAATATATATATTTTTATAACGTTAGAAGATATTAAAAAAAACTGCTTTATCTATCAACTAATAGTTCTACACTGTTAAATTTTAGTTGAAAACATATATTTTATATAATAGCCTGTAAATAAAAAAGTATGATAAAGTTGAAGCTAACAAAGATTAAAAAAAATAAGACCTGATGGTTTATTGCGATAAACTTTAACAATCGTACGCATGTTCGAGTTTTAGTTTTATTTTCTGGTGAATAAAAACAAAAATTGATCATTTAATATGAATAAAAAAAACCATCCATTGTTGTTTTAATTTGTTATTTATTTATTTCATTCCCTTAAGTTTATTATTTCAATAATTAAACTAATCAATCAATTAATCAATCAATCAATTAATAACATAACGATCATGGATATTTTATATCATTAAGATTAGTCGTCAAATTGTTCACAATTATTTCATTAATTTATACTTATAATATTTACTTCATTTCCATTGGTTATTGAGTTAATTAACGTCTCTAAATTTTTCAAATATCCAGACGAATAACCATGGAAACGTAGTAATTGACAATAGTAAATTTAGAAAATTTTATTCATCCACCAATTTTTTTGCCTTAATTAATTAAATTTTAATTATTTCCATTTTTTTCCTTCTATTTATAATATCGCGCTTCATCACGTGTACTCCATAATATTAACATACGCACGTTCAAACTTATAATATTCATCCATATAATAATAATAATAATAATATTAATTAAAATAATAATAATAATTCTCTCTTTTAATTTGTATATGATTGTTATCCAATTCTAAATAACATCATTTCGTAAAATTAATTTTAGTTTATATTGATTAATTTTTTGTTTCTCCAGCTTTTAATTAATACCCTCTAAGCATTGATCTCTACCATTGATTAAATGCTCTTTATTGCCGGTATTTAACGGCATTTTTAAATATATATATATATCACTTTTACTAATTACTCTTGATTTTTTTATTTTTTTATTTCGTAATTTTTCTTTTATTTATTTATTAATTTTTTTTGTTTTTTTTTATTTTTTTTTTTTTTTTTCAATTAAATGTTTTGGAGCATTCCCAATTCGAATGTACCTCAGTAAGATCTTGCTTTTGTATTTTTAAATTGTTTCATATTTAAAAAAAAAAAAAGTAACAATAATAATAATAATAATAATATTTCTGACTCGATCATTAATTATTTATACATGGTTCAACAACAACTGAGAAAAGGACCGCACTTTAACTCGGAAGAAGTATCACCACGTAATAAACTTTGTACAAAAAATCTCTTTGAGAGATACACTTCAATTTGATCAAAATTGATATCTAAATTTTATTTTTTTCAGTTTAATAAATTATTATTATTATCACTACTATTTATTAAGATCTACACTGAGGTGAATCTTAATCTTGTATAATATATATTTCATTTAATCCCGAAGAAGATAACGTATCACTCCACATTATGACAATAAATACCACTGTCGGCATCCGTTCTTAGGTTTATATTTATACACAAATATTTTTTTTTAATTATTTTATTTTTCTGTTATTTATTTCCATCTGTAGCCTGACCTAAAAAAACGAAAGCTGTAGTAAAAGTACTGAGAAATTTTTATAATCTTTTCTCTTCTGCTATTGTGTAAAATTAATGTATAATAAAATGTAAAATAATAATGACACCAAAGCTTCATTAACAAATAAAATCAATGCCCAATCAAACATTTTGATATAAATTGGATCACTATTTTCAATTATTTATTCATTCCAGTTAGCCTGTTGATAAATAATTTATCTGGACGATTAAGTTGTGCTTTGATAATCAACAAATAAAGTGCGCGTAACACTTTTTATTTATTTATCAATTGTCTTTTTGCACTAAAATTATACATAAACACCTTAATTAATTTATCCATGTACATATTTTTTATTACAATTACTATAGTAATTAGTACTATTAATTTTATATATCTATATATTTCTTTTTTTTTCTTTTCAACTATTTTTTTTTTGTTAATCTTATACAACAATTTAAAATTGTTTCTTTTTTCCATTGCTCGATTGTAATTCATAATAACCAAATATACATCTAAAAATAACACCCATTTCCATTAAAATTCTGTTTTAATTTTTTTTTTTTTCAATTTTTAATATATTTATTTTAGATCCTTTAGACCGGACAGCTTCAGAAATATATACTTCACAATATTACATACGCAATCATTATCAATTAGATCGAGTAACAACTGTATCTATCACTTAGTACACACATTAATCCCAAATATTCATAATGATATCATAATAATAATAGTACGCGTATTTGCACTGCATCGTAGTATTGCCGCTGCGTAATCCGCACTAATGCCATTTATCTTTCTATTTTTCACTGCACATCAATATTAAATGTCTTATGTACGATCATTCTACAAATATCACCCCCATTATTGGCGATAAAACACAAAAAACAAAAAATTCACAATTAATCCCACACTTTTTCTACAATCTCTTACATTCAATCACAATTGCGACTGATTAATTATTAATTGATTAATTAATAATATACTCTAATTTTCTTTTCTTGTAGCTTCAGCTCATTCCGTGTAAAAATCATCTGATATTTTGACACAAATATGAGATTCATATAAAAACCATAATAATATACATTTGATATCCGCAATAAGTAAAATATTTATGGCAACAAATTTTTTTTCAACTTGATTATAAAATTTTTATTTTTCTTGTTAGAAAAAAAAAATTTCTAGTAATTTGATTATAAAAATTAATAAAAAATTTTATTTATGAATAGAAAATACTTGAATATAAATATTTCTAAGAAAAAACACTTGAATTTAAGGTCTAAAAATTATAAGAAATGCAGCAATACTAAAAAAATCAGGTATAAAAATTTTGCAGTTACTGTGTTTTAAAATTGGGCAGCCGTGATATTGTTAGCCTTTTTAAATCATGATATAAAATTATTGAGTCATAACTATATACAGGAAATAATGAAAATTATTTAAATTAAAGCAATTTTTAAAATTAAAATTTTTTTTTTAATAAAAAATAATTATCTAAAGACGGAATAATTTTGTCAAAAATTTTTTTAAAACCAAGATAGTGTTTTTCTAAATATTCTTTTAAATTGAGAAAATCAAGAAAAAAAGTAATGTAGTTCAACAGTAAAGTGCATGATAAAAATATTGTCAATTATTATACTTTTTCTCTAATTAATAGAAAAAATAAAAATTTTACTAATCTACTTAAAAAAAATTTGTTTACATAAGTATTTTACTTATTACGGGTTTCAATATTAAAATATGATATTCATAATGAACCTAATCATAATATCAGATGATTTTTACACGGGATTAAACCAAAATCCGAGATCATTCAATTTTGTTCATCAGTCTCCTTTTTTTTTTTTTTTACAATCAAATTAATGAAATTTAATTCTTTTAATCGACAATTTCCTCACACACATATTACAGAGATAATTTAATTTACATACAAATTTATATCAGTTTCATCAGGTTCGTACTGGAGAACCGCAGTAGTTGTATATATATAATAGACAGACATGTGACATTCTTTTTTTAGATCACGGGTTGCGCATGAATACAGGGACTCTTACAGAATTTGTACTCTTTCAATTATAATATCAAATGACGTAAATTACGTCAATTATATTACCATTTATTTTTGTTTAAATTATTTTACTCTGTTATTCGTTTAATATATTTATTAAATTAATACTTAATAATATAATTCTTTTTTAATTACTACTCATGTATTTAATGACTTGTTCATTAACGTGTTGATGAAACTATACACGCCCCTAATTTTTTAGCGTTTAAGCATCACATAAAAATTAATTTATTTTTCAATTCAAAATAAGCGTAATTACGATATTGAATTATTTGAAAAGCTTAATGGATCCTCTTGTAATAATTTGTTATATTGGACGTTGAACACATTTATCATGTGTCTTTATTTTTAACGAGGAATCATCAACACTTTGTTATTGTTATCAATTTTAATAACAGCTGTGTCCTTCGTAATGCTTAATGGTAGCTATCTCTTATATTATTTTTCTTTCATTAAATCATTCAGATGGTATTTAGTTTATTTTTTTTTTAACTTACTGGCTCGTTACACTTGAACTTTGTTAATTATTTTCATGCTCTTATCAATTTGTTAACACTTGAGGGGCTACAAACTTCGATTATGAATTTTGTCATATTACATATTGAAAAATTATTAAAATATAATTTAAATCATAATAAAAATATATATATATGTAAACATAAATCTAAATATAAATAGCGTTAGCTCCAAGAGCAAATAAATTTTTTTTTATTTTAAATATTATTTTTACTGGCGTTATAAACTTGTCGCGTTTTACCTTTGGTAATACCGACAACTAAAAGAAAAAAATTAATTTAATAAATATATCACGCATAAAATCTTATTGACAATTAATTAAAAAGCTTTGATTAGTTTCTAAATTTATAAGAGTGAACTAAACACTGTTTTATTTTTGTTATGTATATAGAAATAAAATTAATTGAATTACTGAAAAAATTGCAGTATAATTTTTTTTTGGTTTTCGTTCATATGGTTTTTTTTGTTGTTTTTGTTTTTCAAATTTATTTGTTTTAATTTTTTTTTTTTTTTTTTTTAGTCAAGATAATCTGACGTTTGTCCCTATCACTTAATTACTTAATTTAGTTAATTTCACAACGTGTGTAATCCGATATCTCGACAATATATATCATTTCTTTTATATATTTTTTTTTTAACTTTTTTTTTTTTTTCTATTATCTTGTTACAACATTCCTCTAATTATATATAGTATCGCTTATAATAATAATTCACGTCTTGTGACTTGCCAATCCCCGTTTCCTTAGAAGTATTATTTACAGTAAAATATTAATTAAATAATTAATTGATAATAGTTACATTTATAATGTACAGTTAAAATTTATCGCGGAGCCGACTTATTACTGTCATAATTTATATAAATCATAAATAAATATTGTATAATAATATGAAAAAATTCACTGATTATTTAGATTAATTTTATGCAAAAATCGTAAACAACCGTTTACGTAATTAGTTCAATTATTTTTAAGTTATTATTACGCCAATGTGTTGTGAATTCTTTTTTTGTCAAACTATCAATGGAATTACCGCTAAATCATGTTGACTCACCATCGCAAATATTGGGGTGACAGTGATATTTGCCAATCGATAAATGTTATCCAATTAATGGTTACTTCTTCGGCGAAATATTATAATTATCATTAGTTATTATCGTGGTCAAAACAATAATAAAAATTTCGGAATGCTCCCTTACCACAGCTCTTCATTTTTATATTTTCCATCTAAAACATATTCCACGTTAATTGATCCTGTATTTACTAATTAAAAATGATAATTAATATTTAAGATCTCGTCCATATTTAAATAACTTAATCTTAGGAATTTGAACAATAAATGAAGATATTAAGGGGGGAAGTCCATGTAAAATTTTCAAAAAATCAATTTTTTTATTTTTTTTTTTTTTTTCAATAGTCTGAAAATATATTGAGCATGTACTGACGAGAGAAAAAAATAAAATCTTGAGTATTGACGAAGTTATAGCTTATATAATGGAGCGACCGGAGTGCGTATTATAGTGCATAATATAAATTTAAATGCGATTATCTCGAAACTGTATTTTTAATAACTGCTCGTGTTGTAACTCAAAAAGTTATTGATCGATTTATTTGAAATTTGGTGAGGCCTTTCTCTTTATTACTATCGGAAGGATAAACCTAAAAATTCAGATATTTTGCGTTGATAGAATACTTTTTGGAGGTCAAAAAATAGCCCCAAATTCTGAGTCAATAGATGTAATAGAGTAAAACAGCATATTCATAATCTCTAACAATTTTTTTAAACTGCAATATTAACAACTTGTTTAGATCTCTCTTAAATACCATTCAAATTAATAAATTAATAAGATAAAATAAAATTCAACAACGTTTATCTGTCAAGTGTGTTTACATCTATTGACTTTTTAAAAACCAGACGAGGATGCTAACTATAAAAATAACTATTTTTGTTTTATAATTAAAATATTTGTATCAACTTAAAATTATTTTTTTGATTTTTAGTTTGTCTGATGAAGCCGAAATAAATCAGCGAAATGTTGCAATTCTTATAATTTAATATCTTCATTTATTGTCAAAATTCCCAAGACTAAGTTATTTAAATAATAATAATAATAATAATTACCTAAAGATTGTCCATCATTTCCGAAAGAGTAAGTCTTGACGTGGACATAGCAACACCACTGTCACTGCTGCTTTGTACACTGCTATGATCATCAGTATCTGATTGATTACTCGTGTAACCAATTACATCCACTTCGTCTAAATCATCAGAAAAAAAAAATATTAAAAATCAATTAACAAGTTTAAAATTTCCAAAAAAAAAAAAAAAACATGTCTAGAAAAAGTACAAACCAGATTCTGAGATAGACGGGCTGCCCGTTGATCTATCAGAATTACGAGAACTACTGGCTGAACCAGTGGACGATACAGTGGTAACCGAGCATTCAGAAACGCTGCGTCTCTTGGAAATTAAAGCCGCAGCCGCAGCTGCAGCAACAGCCGCTGCGGAGCTACATGATGAGGTCGACGGCGCACTTGTGCTCAAACCATAAGTATTGCCCTCAAGGCCAGGAAATCCTCGTAGTGTAGCGAGGGTACTTGGTTGACCTGTTAGTTGCTCGAAGCGTCGCCTCAGGTATCGGTGCTCTCGTGCCAATTGCTCCTTGTGCGCGGCATGCTTTCGCTCTCGATCTTCTAAGCTCTAAAAAAAAAAAATAAATAAAAATCAACCATTAATTTAATTTTAAATGACTCTATTAATTTAATGTCAATCCGTAAAATTTGATGGTACTATTATTAAACCTCGTATGGGTGGTACCACCGGTAAAAGTAGTTTCTTACCTTGATAAATCGTTTGGCCTTGGTCAATAATCCAAGCGTTGTGTGTCTGGAAGTTTCAGCACCAAGAGGTACAAGAACTTTCAACTTTTCCAAACAATTTCTGAGGTGCGCTCGTCTAAACATAAATACATTCAAATTAATGTGTTGTTAAATAATTTTTTTTTTTTTTACAAGAAACATGATTGGAGTCATTATATGCTCGACATAAATATAAATATAGATATAGACATAGACCGATAAGAAAAAAGGCTGAATGACGTGAAGTAAAGCAGAAATAAGAAGGCAAAAGTTACGAGGTTGTTTACAGTCAAGCGTCGAAGCGATCTAACTCATGGCCGGGCAATGCACTCTGCATCGTTGCCAAGCTTGGCCACAATAATCGCGCACTTGGCCGACGTTCGTCTCGCGGCCAGAATATGTGTGTTGTATCTATCTACATGATGGCGGCTGCAAAGGCATTACATTGCAACCGATACAACACACGCGGTAGGAGTGTAGAAACATCAGCAGCACCCGCACGCCTTATACAGCCCCGGCCTAGAAACAGGAGATACACGCATAACCTTTGTCTCGTATATCATCCCACCGTGAGACTGTAATTGCAAGTCAACTATTTATTTCATTTATTCTCTCTCTTTTTTATTTTTTTTTACTCTATTCCTCTTCCTTCATTACTGTCGAGTTCTCCAATCAGGCTCGCCAGTCAACATCAACATCAACAACAACAATGAGATCATTGAGTGTCTCTACGCTCCGATCCACGTTTATTATATTTTTCATTTGGAGAATATTATCAATATACATTCGCTGAAGAATCATTGTCTAAAATTTAAGGGGGATAGCCACTGTGAAATTTAAAAAAAAAAATTTTTATCTACATAGAAAAGAAGGTTCACTTAAGCCAAGAAAATATCTTTCGTAATTATTTTCTTGAACGAAAAAAACAATTTTTTTTTGACAAAAAATTTCACTTATTCCAACAAAATTAATTCTTTTGCTTTAAGAAATACGTATCTTGATCCAAGAAAATTTATTTAAGTCAAGAAAATCTTGTTGTTTTGAGAAAATTCAGCCTCTTGCTCCAAAAAATTTTGTTCTTAATAGAAGTTAATTTTCTTGTCTTGAGAAAATTTCTTTCTTGCTCCAAAAAATTAAATATAAAGATAGAAGTAAATTTTCATTAATATTTTTATTGACTAAAATGTCAAATGTGAAGATCAAATAATATTGAATCATTTTTTTTCATTCAATATGTATAATTGCACGCTAAAATAATATAAAATGGGTATCAAATATTCAAGAGAAAAATTTTCTCAAGGTGAGAAAATTTTTTTCTCAACTGAAGTAAGTTCCCTAAAGTATCTAAAAATCTTGACCAAATATAAAAATTTATTGTATCAAGTATTTATGATAATTTGAATTAAGAAAAAATGACTTCGATCAAGAATAAAATTGATTTAGATGCTTTTATATTCACAACTTTTTGCATCTCTTTATAAATTATTTGGCTTAATTAAGAATGTTAAAATTATCTATGTTTCTGACACTAAATCTCTCTTAGCGAGATCTATTTAATATAGCTAGCTAAGATAAAATAATATTATTTATTATAATTATGTTACAGTTTTTTTTATTGTATTTTTTAATCTGTATTATCATTTATGTAACTTTTGTTTGTAGAAAAATAAAAATAAACTTTTCAAAAAAAAAAAACCAAGAATAGAATTTTAAGAAAAATTTTTACTTCAGCCAACACAACTTCGGTCTTCCTTCAGAAACCCAAAAATTTTCTTGAGCCAAGAATTTTGTTCTCCAGTCAAAAAATTTTTCTTTCTGTCTAGAGTTTTATATGAAAACTCGAAACTACTTATTAAATTGCTTATAACTTTGCAACAACATGATATTTTTTAATCAAAATTTAGGAGAATGATCTTCAATGTATACTTTATTAAACAAAAAAAAACCCGATCTCTAAATTCATTTATTATCCCAGTCAAAAAAATTCCCGAAAATCACCTCACAGTGGCCATCCCCCTAAAAAAAAAATTTCATTTAATTTTTTATATTAAAATTTTTTTCTAGTTCCTTTTTTATTAGAAACTTTTTTCCGTGCATGCTCGATAAAAATCCAAGTGTCGCGATGGTTCACGAACATGAAATACGCCAGGTGGAACAAGTGAGACCTGTCTGGCGGTTGGTCTATCCCCGAAATCAACAAGATCAATTTCAGTGAGCTTCCACGTTGGCAAGTGACGTCTAGTATAGTATATAGAGTAGAGTAGAGAGTGTAAGCCTCGCAAAGCTGAGGGAGGAGAAGGAAACGAAATAGAAGGCAATGGAAGGGAAAAAAAAGCGTATCGTCACGCATAGAGTGTACGCGGTGTGAACAGAAACGAGTGGATAGAAGGTGAGGTGAAAGAGGCAAAGAGGCGCCCATGTCACGTATATATTTTCTACATAATATTCACTATGATCCCACCCGCTTGGTTAGCGAGAGTATCCGAGTATCGACCGTACGAAATGTTCGTCGTTGTATCGATTACTATCCCTCTTCTTTTAATATAACCCACACCCCATTCCACAGGGTTCTTGTGCAAGCCCGCTTCCTCCTCTCTCTACTCCTCTACTGTACTACTATACTCCTGGTTCACCTTCTTCACCTCTTCACCCTTGGCTCAAAGTTATATCTCAAGCCCACGCTATAACTTTTCCATGCCCTCTTCTATTTCCTGACCCCGTCTTTCTTGATCATCCTCTTCATTCTTTCCTTCCTTCGCTTAATTCTCCTCTTTTCTTATCCGCATATTTTTTTTTATTTCTTCACTCTACACACCTCAGGATTCAAGCTAGCTCGTTACTGCATGCCCAGACGTCATGTCTATCACTCAAGGATCATGCAGATTTTATCGCACCCCTTTGTTCTATACTCTACAGTAGTTGATCATCATTTCTCATCAGATTTTAAATATATGGTCGATTCTCTGTAAGGATCTTTTTTGCTGTTCCAGGCATTTTTTTATTGGAAAAATTGTTATTTTGTTACTAAAAAAAATTTCTTACGAAAGTAAAAAAACATTTCTATTTGGAGCATTGAAAACTAAAATGAAATAAATTTTGGTTTTTTTTGCTATAAATTGGTAAACCACCAAAATAACAGTCCTCTGAGCTGCCCCATTTCCAAAATTGAAACTTTAAGATTTAATTTTAAGTTATTCGTCCATAATATATCATTTTGTCCATAATGTTTCTAAAATTAATTAGTTAACTAACAATCTTCTTCAATAAAAAGTACCAAAAATTAATTTGTTTCATTAAATTCATTAAACCAAAGTTTGTCCCAGGTATTTTAAAAACAGTCCCCTGCCAGAAATTTAAAGCCAAAAAAAAATCCAGCGTGTTATTTCAACTTTTGTAAGGTTTATAAGGACCTAACTAGCCTTGAGTTAATAACCATAAGGCTGTTAGCGCTTTATCGCCATTTTATTTAGTGTCAAAACACCGTTTGTGCTGGAAACATGTGTCTGGGCCACTTCAAAACTCAGTTCCCTGGCAACTATTTTTATTTATAATTTATTTATAAAATTGGATCCATAAGTCTTAATATTATTCTAATTAATGTAAACATTCATTGAGAAATTGAAAAGTTGAATGCATTGAAATAGCTTGCTTGATTTTTCTTAATTTGATAAAAAAAAAACAGTCCCCTGTCATGTTATATGGCAAAAGATACAGAAATTATCATTAAGCTGATAGTTTTGTAGCCCTTGTTAATTTTTTTTTTTAATAAAATCAAAAATAATTTTGTACAGATTTAAGACGTCCTTACAAAGAATTACCCATATAATGACAACAATATCCTCAGGATGGTGAGTTTGCAGTAGATATTTATACTTTACATCTATTTTTTTTAAATTTTATTTAAACTTCTCTTCACTGTCCTCAATCTATTTATATGTTGACATATTCTGGATGCATCTACGATGACGTAAACACAATAATAAATAACCGTGTTTACGTGAATTTATTTACATAACAATTTCCGTGTTAACTTTCACCGAACAAATTTTGTCCAAGTTTTTCTTCTCTGTTATTATCTTAACTCTCGATGCTGTTACTGTCTTTGTTACTTTCTCAGGGCATCAACTTTTGCTCTCGTTGTCGGTGTTACTATTTCTTTACTATGCTGTTTGAATTCTCACTGAGATACATGGCAACTTGCCATCTGTACCAAATCGCTATGTGGTTCATTCGAAATATCCAGTGACCTCTATACAATACAAGGAAGATGACAGTTAAAAAAAAGTGGAACAAAATGATAATAAAAATATTGTAAAGAATAACAGTAATATTATGAAAGACACAAAACCAGACTGCCAAATATTGAATAAATATTTAATAATATATTTAACTACCTGTTAAAATATATTATAAAATATGACAACACGTATGTTATGATGATAAATAAATCGGAAAGTAATTACAGGAAAATTAAATCTCCAAATATATGTACACGATTGAGCTCCACTGTCCTCGAGGGCTCAAGGTGAACGGGCTTCAACAGGCAATGGCGGTGCAAACACAAGCGATTGGTGTGCACTAGCATCAGCAACAGCAATAGCAACATTAACAACATAGGGACGGTTACAATCTGAGAATCAACTACTATCCACCGTATTCAATGATCCGAGACTCACAATTGCATTAAAGTAATACAGTGTATAATGAAAAATAACAAAATAAAATTATAAAATAAAACAAGTGTTTATGCCAAGGTCAATTCTTGTGAATTCAACAAAAGAATCCACGCGGATAAATTGGATGTAGAGCTTTAGGAAAGTTTCTTAACTTCTTTTTTTATTTTATTTAACATTTGATACTGACTGGCCAGCGGAGATCGAGTCCGGAAAATCCTCCAGGGAGTAAGTCGTTGTTAAGGTGAAAAGCGTTGAATGCCGTTACACAAAGAGACTCGCTTAAAAATTCAATGCATTTCAAATGGTACGAAGAAGAGGAAGCCCCTGAAGCCCTGTGGTCCTTTTTCATTTTATTTTATTTTTTTCTTCTTCTCTACTCGTCACTCCAAACCAATATACACGTATATCCCTTTACTTTGATTTCTTTCCTTCTCTGTTCCGCTCGCTCTTTATCTCTTATTTTTTTTTTATTTCTTCTTGTCTCTATTACTATCCCACTCCCTTTCTTGTTTCTTTTCGTCTGTCCAGTCCCTAGCCAGATACCGGGTTTTTAAATAGTGACAGTGGAGAAAACTTTTAGAGAATACAATACACGGAAGCATACAAATCCATAAATGTAAGAAGAATGATAGAATAAATTTACAATTATTAATACTCACCGATTTTTTTCCAGTTCATTGTGGGTAGTCCTGCAATGAAAAACAGGTACATTAGTCTTCATGCTTTAATACTTATTATGTAGAAAAAAAAAAAAAAAAAAAAAAAAAAAAAAAAAAAAAACTATTTGAGCTTTAACTTTTAAAATTACAATAACAATAATAGATATTAGAAACTTGTTTTGTAAAATTTTTTAATGGCTCCTTCACGGAAAGAACAAGATGACACTGGATATCATCCTGGATTATATTCAGTGATATCTGTGGCGAAAAAAAAAATTTCAGATAGTAGCTAAAAAAAGTCCAGATTATACTGTATATCTAGATTATACTCAGTGATATTTGGATTACATTCATTTTAATCTAGATTATACTAGCTACTATCTGAAATTTTTTTTCACTCAGTATAATCTGGGATGATATCCAGTGTCATCTTATTCTTTCCATGTTCCAGGGCTTTCCGCTCTATTCTCAAGAAACATATTTTGCAATATTATTAATAACACGGAAAGAACAAGATGACACTGGATATCATCCCAGATTATACTCAGTGATATCTGTGGTGAAAAAAATTTCAGATAATAGCTCATTGTAAGCTAGATTATCCTAGCTACTATCTAAAATTTTTGTTTACTCAGTATAATCTGAGATGATATCCAGTGTCATCTTTTTTTCCGTAAACACTGTTAATTTTAAAATTTTTTCTAGGCATCACCAAATAAATTTATTTCTGTGCAATTTTCGAGCCAAAATTTCAGAATTTAAAAATTTATAATTTAAAGAATGTACTAATTGTTGCATAATGTCGATTGGCGTTCAAATAAATAAATAAATATTAGCATAACAAATTTTAAAATATACTAACCGACTACCCTGAGATTTTTTCGTTTTTGACCTCTTGGCGAGCGCCCTGAGGTCATCAGGAATGGGCATAGTCGATGCATATCCATGCTCAGCTTCTAAATAAATAATTTATTAATTTAATAATTTATAAATAAATTTAAAAATACGAAAAAAAAAAAAATTAAACTGACCTCTTTCTCTTCGTTCAATATACTCAGCGGCTTGCAATAATGCAGCAATGCTCATATTTTCGAGTTGTTTAATTTAGCTTGTAATTTGTTTTTTTTTTTTTTAATTTTTATTTTACGACTCAGTGAACTTCTTTTTTAGTCAGCTTAATAAAGTATATTTATTATTATTTGACCAAGTATTATTTAACGTGAAGCCGTCCCGCCGGCCTGCCTGGCGTCCACTTCGTTGTCAAGAGTTATCTTCTTGTTCCTCCTCCGCGTTCGCCTCCACTTCCTTCTTGTTTTCTTCTTTTATATCTTCTTGTTGTCTTTCAAACGTTCGCGCTGGCCGGCCGGCACTCGGGACTTAGGCCACTTGAAACTTAGAAATACTGACAACTCTAGTGTCCCCCCCTGTCCTGTCACACACAAAAACACTTACACATATATTAAAATTTTTGTTTTGTCTAACTCTACACACTACGCATCAACACAATAAACAAATACATATAAAAATAAAGATAACACAAACTCCCCACACTTATAACACACGCACGTTAAAAAGTTGCGTGTATTCCTTTCTTAACTCATGTGTCAAAGTCGACGGAATTGAGTTACTTGATCAGTATAGTTGTAAATATGCGTTTTGTTGCGTTTGCGTGATAATATTATCAGTGGACGATTAATGTATGACAGAAATAGAAAGACTTCAGCAGGCCACGTATTATTTATAAATTATATAAACTCAGATAATTATCATTCCAGCTTTTTAATTTCGTTGCACTTTAATTCAATTAATCAGTCAGTCCCTTTTTGAGTAAATAAATAAAATAAAATAAAATAAAATAAAAAAAAAATAATATTTACAAATTAAATCTCAGTTATATATACAGCCTCTCGATTGTCACAACACACTGATTTCACTTTCACGACCAATCACAGTTGATCCATCAAGCAACACTGTTTTATTAAGTTCTCTAGTTCAGAGTCAGAGAGTTTCTTTGTCTTCAATAGCCAGAGTTTCAGTTCAAGACCCAATTCCTACAGCAGCAGCAGCAGTACCAGTACCAGTAGCAACAACAGCTCCTCCTTTCAGCACGTTTAACGACCACGAGTACTTTGACACATGTGTTGTATTCTGTGGACCAAAATAACAATATAAAAATTAATTTAGCAGATGTTTAATGATTTTTAGAACTTTTTTTAATGAAAATTAAATTAGCTGACAACTAAAAATTTTTGATTTTTTTTTTTAATTTAATTTTTTAACATAAATTATCCAAGTAGCGTAATATATATATTTTTTTTAATTATAATTATTAAGATTAGGTGAAAATTAAGTTAGTTGACATCTAAAAATTTTTAGAATTTTTTTTTTATTAAAAAAACTATTATAAAAAAAATTTTCATTTGTAAAAAACTATACGTGCAATTTTTTAAAAATATTTTTTAATTCTAATTTAATTATTAAAAAAAAATCAAAAAATTAAAAATGTCGGCTAACTTTAGTATCATCTTTTTTTAACAAATAAATTATGACAAAAAAAAATAAGAAAAAAAAATTGACGTAGAAATTTTAAAAAATTAAAAATGCAATTTTTTAAAAATAATTTATTAGAATTAATTTAATTGTTAAATAAAATAAAAAATTGGTCAAGTGACAGCTAACTTTAATGTCATAACAACAATGGATAAAATTAACGGAGTATATTTTAGGTAAAAAAAAACTTCTAATTTTAATAACACTAAAGTTAGCCGACGTTTTTAATTATTAAATTAGAACTAAAAAAATATTTTTAAAAAATTGCACTTTCAGTTTTTTACAAATGAAAATTTTTTTTATAATAGTTTTTTTAATAAAAAAAAAATTCTAAAAATTTTTAGATGTCAACTAACTTAATTTTCACCTAATCTTAATAATTATAATTAAAAAAAATATATATATTACGCTACTTGGATAATTTATGTTAAAATATACAACCATACGCCTAATCGAATAATTTATTAAATCCTCTCACGAACACGGAGATAAAAGCAATCGGAGCCGCGAGTAAACAAGTAGTGTACGTGTCAAGCATCACATACAAAGTATACAAAGTAAATGTCAAAAGTGGCGTGGCGTTCTGCGCAGCCTATCGATGACGCGCATCAAAACGGTTCCCGCGTGTACCTTTTATATCAACTCGATCTTACCTATCAAAACAAATAACAAATAATAATAATAACATTAGCTGTCATTTAAACGTCAACGACCTTTAGAAAAAAAAAAATATGTCACTTTAAAAACTGAGTAATGAAAAAATAATAAATATTAAAATTTAAAATTGACATAATCCTAAAGTTAGCCGACGTTTTTAATTTTTTAATAATTAAATTAGAAAAAAATATTTTTTAAAAATTGTCAACTTACAGTTTTTGTACGTGTCAAGCATCACATACAAAGTATACAAAGTAAATGTCAAAAGTGGCGTGGCGTTCTGCGCAGCCTATCGATGACGCGCATCAAAACGGTTCCCGCGTGTACCTTTTATATCAACTCGATCTTACCTATCAAAACAAATAACAAATAATAATAATAACATTAGCTGTCATTTAAACGTCAACGACCTTTAGAAAAAAAAAAATATGTCACTTTAAAAACTGAGTAATGAAAAAATAATAAATATTAAAATTTAAAATTGACATAATCCTAAAGTTAGCCGACGTTTTTAATTATTAAATTAGAACTAAAAAAATATTTTTAAAAAATTGCACTTTCAGTTTTTTACAAATGAAAATTTTTTTTATAATAGTTTTTTTAATAAAAAAAAAATTCTAAAAATTTTTAGATGTCAACTAACTTAATTTTCACCTAATCTTAATAATTATAATTAAAAAAAATATATATATTACGCTACTTGGATAATTTATGTTAAAATATACAACCATACGCCTAATCGAATAATTTATTAAATCCTCTCACGAACACGGAGATAAAAGCAATCGGAGCCGCGAGTAAACAAGTAGTGTACGTGTCAAGCATCACATACAAAGTATACAAAGTAAATGTCAAAAGTGGCGTGGCGTTCTGCGCAGCCTATCGATGACGCGCATCAAAACGGTTCCCGCGTGTACCTTTTATATCAACTCGATCTTACCTATCAAAACAAATAACAAATAATAATAATAACATTAGCTGTCATTTAAACGTCAACGACCTTTAGAAAAAAAAAAATATGTCACTTTAAAAACTGAGTAATGAAAAAATAATAAATATTAAAATTTAAAATTGACATAATCCTAAAGTTAGCCGACGTTTTTAATTTTTTAATAATTAAATTAGAAAAAAATATTTTTTAAAAATTGCACTTACAGTTTTTAAATTTTTTTACAAATGAAATTTTTTTTTAATGAAAAAAAATCTTAAAATTTTTTAAATGTCGGCTAACTTAATTTTCATATTGACATTTAATTTATTAAAAATCACTCGCTACATATTTTAATCACGCAATTGAACGGTACAGCAGTTAAGTATAAATTCACCGTATTCTTACGATTTTGGATTAAGCAGAGCTGAGCCAACTAAATAAAAACACGACGGACTTTCATACCAAGTCTTCATACAACTTTAAATATATATAATATATATATATATATATATATATATATATATATATATATATATATATATAGCACGCACACATATAAACACTTAAAATGACTTGTATATACAAGACACTCACAAGCGCACACGCATTATATATTATTATTACATATGAGGGGTTACACGAGAGAAGGCCAATTGAAAAATACTATAGAAAGAATCGAGGTACACGGACTTTGGGTAAGTTACGCCGTTAACGTCATACGATGGCGCGCTTCTGGCGTAGGCGTGTGTGTGTGTTTATATCATCTACATTTAATATTAATTTAATTTAATATATATAGGTGATGTGTGTATATATGCGCAAATAGCATTCGCCAAGACTACTGTTGCTACCTCTCGGTTTTTGGCTAGTATAGCGGCTACCAGTTACCAGTACGATTACACTAAATCATTAATTACCCACCTATTTTATTATTTTTAACCTTTCTCTGTCTCTCTCTTTCTTTCTCACTTGGTATGATCCCGTTATATTTTTTTATCACTCCGTAAACCTGAAATAAAAATAATTTTATTATTATTTAATTTTGAACTTAAAAAAAATAAAAACTATTAAAAATAATTATACCGTTTGGTAATTAATTGGAAAACGTCAAAAACTGAGTACCAGTTATTATTATTGTTTCTTTCTCGTAGCCGTGTTTATTAAATAACTCTGTCTTTATTTAGCTAGCCTTGTTGTGTTCACTAAGCCGTTTTCTCTTCAACTATACACTAACACATATATTTATAAATATACATATGTATATATGTACAAATCTATAGAAAGCCCGTTGGGCAGTGCGATTCCTTTGTTACGTCTCGAACAAACACGAGCGCCTCTAATGCCCGTATTTTTTTTTTCTTATAATACGTGTATGTGTATAAATGTATATATATATATATATATATACAATATATTATTTTTAAAATTTTTTTAATATACAAATTAATGTTTTAAATACTCATTAAATAGAACGGATTAAGAGTATTAATGATAAATAACCCAAAATAGATCACATTCAAGATAATCACGAGTAGAACGACGAAAAGTCGATGGTTAAACGACAGTTTTGACACTTCCTCACTTCACGAGCACTCTCACGCATTTATCGATGTCAAATGTTTCTGCATCGCACAAGCACCAGTCATCCTTTCTTACGACTAACCTCATTGGTGGTTACTGTTCACGAGTGCACATTTTCAACCAATAGAAAACCACGAAACAGTTGGCACGTACGCGCCGCCATCAGCCACCAGCGGCATCACGTGAATCTCATGCTCGAAAACAAAACAAACAGCTGGCTCTATCATCCATTTCATTATTATTACTATACGCTCTTCCTCTTCTCAGTTTTTCATACACAGTATAACCTAAATTTTACTTCCTGAGAACTCATTACTTAATTTTTAATAAATGTTTTAATTTGTGAGTGAGTTTCATTTGAATAATCGTTATTATTATGTAAATTTTTATTTTATATTTATTTTGAGAAAGCAATACAAGTAAATATTAAGTACTCGCTATTACCATCTGTTGCCATTAGTGAATTTTAATCTTGATAACGTGTTTGTGTGTTTATTTATTTTATTTTTTTTTTTTTAATTAAAAACTCATTAACGCTCTTTAATTACTTTAATTTTCTGGTGTTGTTTATCTAAATGCTGAGCTGGTTTCAGTAGAGTAAGTACATTTATTTTAGCTTTTTAAATTACTTTGGCCATGTGTAACTCATTATTTATATTTTCAGGTTAGAACTTTTAATAATGGATCAGTTTAATCAAAATCAAAACGACATTGAAAATGTAATCAAAAGCAAAAGTGCTAAAGATTGGTAAGATATCAGTAGATAAATACTTTAATAATTTAATTTATTAGTAAACTTTCAGGTGGTGCAAAAAAACCGACTAATATTTTTTTTTAATTTATTAGTGGATTACTTTAAATTTTTTCGAACGACCTTTTAATATTCAAATTAAATTTCTATGCATTTATTTTTTTATTTAATAGGTACAATAATCGATAAAAATACACCATGAGATGAACTAAAAATCAAGCACAATATAGAAAACATATTTTTTTTAATTTAATAATTTTATTTAATCAACTACAACATTTAGTCTTAGAAATCATCTTGGTTGAGATTCAACCCTTGCCGCGTAAGTTAAGATTTTCACAAAACAAAAAGACCCCAACGTACCACTCCCACTGATAGAAGGATTTCTTAATATTTAAAAAGATTTCTTTGTATTTAAGAAATCATTTTTTAAATACTAAGAAATGATTTCTTAAATACAAAGAAATCTTCTTAAATGCTAAGAAATCCTTCTATCAGTTCCCAACAGTTAAAGTCGGCGATATAAGCCTAGCAGTTAAAACCGACTCTAAATAATAATTAATTAAAAAAAAGAAAAAAAAATTATGAGCGACCTTTCAAAGTTTAAATTTTGAACTGAAACTTTCAGAAACTTATTTTTTTTTGGTCTATAAAATTATACCATAACGAGAAAAAAAATAAAAAAAAAAGTGTTTGATTTTTGAAGTTTAAAAAAATTTAGAGCGACCTCTTAAAAATTTTTTTTTTGAGCTGCCCTTTGGAAAAAACTCTTAAAACATTAAAAACTAACATTTTTTCACTCGAGACTCAAAAAAAAAAAAAAAAAAAAAAAAAAAAAAAATAGTCGGTTTTTTTGCGTCACCCTAGTAAAAATAATAACAATAATAATATTTTTTTTATTGCCAACAGCATTGATGGATTACCACCTTTATCTATGGGTGGTGCTTTTATACCAGCCCAGTTATCAGAAGTACTTGATAATAAAATAAAACCATTTTCGGGTATGACCGAAATCCATGCACAGTATTATGCAATTGTATCAGGCCTTGCCAGTTTTGATTACAACAAACTAAATGAACAGAATTACTGGTACCTCTGGAAATTACTTTTGTACATTGAGTATCATCAGTACCTCAAGGACATGCAAAAATATTCTTTATTTAATCAAAGACTGGAACGTTCACAGAAAAGGCCAGATGAATTTTTAGTTGCAGTACCAGGATTACTGGAGGATCGTCCTTCATTAAAAGAATTTGATCAGATTGATCTTATGCAAGCAAATGGAAAAAATCATTGCGTTGGTATCGTGACTCATGTTGGCCAAGATTATGTAAGTGTCGATGTACCACTGGCATTTCGTAATACTTATAAACAAGATCAGATATTTAATATTGTATTCCGTATTGATGACTGGACAGCTAAATGTTGGAATTATATTCTTGATACAGTTGATAAGGAAAATATCACTTCGATGTTATTTCCAACTTCACAATCGTCTAGTTATGTTATCGGTGATAAGAAAAAAATCGAGTGGATCAACAAGAATATAGAGACAAATCCCGAACAGCAGCAAGCAGTTTTGAACATTCTCAACAAGACATCTCATACTGCGCCTTATATTCTTTTTGGACCACCAGGTACTGGAAAAACTTCAACATTAGTCGAGACAATTTGTCAGATAATGAGAAAAAATTCATCAACTAAAATTTTAATTTGTACGCCTTCAAATGCCGCAGCTGATGAAATTGCAGAGAGACTTCTCAAAAATCTAGGATTTGTTGAAGATGATTTTATGTATCGTATGTACAGTTCATCTCGAAGCAGCGATGATGTAAAGCAAGAATTAAAATCATTTTCTAACTTTGCCGATCGTAAAACTGTTTTCGTTAACAAAGAAGTCTTTATGACCAAAAAAATAGTCATAACAACTTTAGCAACTTGTATTCGTCTTCACGGATACAAATTACGTGAGAATTATTTTTCATATTTGTTCATTGATGAAGCAGGACAAGCAACAGAGATTGATACATTAATTCCTATGGTGTTAATGTGTGGAAAAGATTCAACAAATTCAAGTAAATTTAGCGGACAAGTTGTAATTGCTGGAGATCCTAAACAATTGGGTCCCACAGTTCAATCCCGAGTCGCTGAACCTCTTCTAGGTAAAAGCATGTTGGAGCGTTTAATGGGTTGGTCTTTGTACGCTAAACAAAATAATAAATACAACCCACGTTATGTAACCAAATTAGTTCAAAATTACCGTTGTCATGAAGCGATCTTGAGCGTGCCTAATGATTTATTCTATGAGGGTGAATTGGTCGCTATGGGTGGTGAGCATACAACTCGAGCTGTTAATTGGCCAATGCTACCGAGAAATAATTTCCCAGTGATCTTTCATGCGATCAAAGGTAAAGAGGGTCGTAAAAAATACTCTCCCAGTGTTTACAATGATAATGAAATCGGTCAAGTTATTTATTATGTAAAAAAATTATTGCATAAAAAATTAGGTAGTAAAATTGTTATGCCTGAAGATATTGGAATTGTTACTCCTTATAAATTACAGAGAAGTATAATGCACAAAGCTCTTGAATATCATAATTTAAATAATATTTCTGTTGGGACGGTGGAAGTTTTTCAAGGTCAAGAAAAGGACATTATTATTATTTCAACAGTGCGGTCAGTTATTTACAAAACCGAAGAAAATACATTTCACATCGGGTTTTTGTCTAATCCTAAAAGATTTAATGTAGCATTAACGCGTGCCAAATCGTTGCTTATTGTTATAGGGCACCCTGATATTTTGCAACAAGATTATTGTTGGAGAGCATTTGTTAAATACTGTGTCAAGAATAATGCTTGTAACGGTGAGTATTTTACACTTGATCAATCACTTGATAATTTGGACATTCGTCAAATTACTGAAAGAAAATTGAGTAAGGAACTGATGAAAAATGGACGGAAAAAAATTGTTGAAGACGATGAAATTTTAAAAGATCAAGAAATTGACTTCAAAGATTTACCTCGTCGTAGACGCGTACCAAGTGGTCCCTTATCTTTTAATGAACGCTACTCTTCAAATAAAATTCAAGAAATACTTTCAAGTTTTGATAATGGGTACCATCGACAACTTCAAGTGGATAATTTTGATGCTTTTTCCGACGGATCAGATGCATCAGAGGGTTCAGTTGAAGAAGATGAAGAAATAAATGATCCAGAAGAACAGTTCGATGAAAACAGTCGTATGGCCAAAGAGTTCTTTGCTAGTTACTTGAAAAAATTGACCATTGAGGAAGAAAAGTATGAAGAAGAAATGAAACTTAAAATCAAGATGAAAGAATTAGAGATTAGTGATTGAAAAATGTAAACTTAAAAACTAATCAATATTTTATCGTAAGTTGTTGAAATAAAATATTTTGTACGGAGTAATTAAAATAAATCTTTATACATTTATTTATTAATGAAAAAATATTTTTTACAACATTTATTTTAAGTATTTTCATTTCCTTAATGCCATTTTTAAATAAAAAAAATCCAATAGCTATTAACATGGAATAATAAAATCCCTATCAGTCTTGGTAATTAACAATTAATATTATTAACAATTTATTCTTTAATTAATATCTAAGTTTTCGTCCATAATCAAAATATTTCAAATAATTTAATCTTGGAAATTTGGACAATAAGTGAAGTGTACTCTATTATGTCTATTGACTTCGTAAAAAATAGACGAGGATGTTAACCATAAGAGTAACTATTATTATTTTTATTTATTTTTGTATTATACCGACGGTCTAATTAGCAATTGGTCTAACTCCTTACTTTGTAGAAGGTGATTTTTTTAACATTTTGATGTAGCAATAGTCCAATTATAAATTATTTGAATGATCTAAACCAAAATATTATACCTCTATTAGATATTAAATAATTTTTTAAAGTGATAATAAATTTTTAACTGATTGTTTTTTCGAACAAATGAAAAATTTTTTAAAATTGAGTTAGACAATTTGCTCTATAGAACGTCGATATGTCAAATATTTATATTAAGGGGGGAAATACGTGTAGATGGCCGTTTTCATAATGATTTTCATTAATTTTTTTAAGGTATAAAAAATTAATATTATTTATTGAAACTATCAGGTTATTTTATACATATATTTATGAGTATTTTTTCGTATTAAACATCAATATAACTTAACAAATAGCGGAGGTATCAGCTGATACATATTGCAAGTTGTCATTTGACTTAAAAGTTGGTATGCAGTATGGAAGCCACAATTTTTACCTGAAATCAATGGCACATAAAAATTACTTTTTTTATATGTATATCTTCTATATGAACCTCAATTCCAAAAAAAAAAAGTAAAAATTTTCATTTTTTAGAGGGCTGTAAAATTAAGTCGTGATTTTTTACCATTTTTTCATACATTGTTTATTTAAAAAAAAATAGTTTAAACAAAAATATCGCTTATGATGGAGGTTCATATTCAGCGTAATTGTATAAAGAAAAGTAATTTTTCTGTGCCATTGATCCCAGATAAAAATTGTGGCTTTTATAGTGCACACCAACTGCTAAGTCGGAAGACAACCTACGATGTGTATCAGCTGATATCTCCGCTACTTTTTAAGTTATATTGTCGTAAAATATAGAAAAATATAACTATATGTATAAAATAACCTGATAGTTTCAATAAATTTAAATTTTCATACCTTAAAAATATTAATAATAAATCAGCATGAAAACATCTTTCTTCACGTATTTCCCCTCTTAAAGCAATTTTAATTTTGTTAATCGTTATCGGGAAGCTGTAAAACTTCAGTCGCAAAAAATAAAATCCTCTTCATCATCTTCTTTGTGTGTCTTCCTTAACAGTGCAGTATCATTAATTCTATGTACAATTTAATATTTTTTTTTAATTACTAAAATATTAACAATTTAAAAAATAAAATTCATCTATTATAATTTTAAGGAGACATAAATTTTGCCTTAAAACTAAAAATTAATTTTGATTTTTAGTTCGCCTGATGAAGCTGAAATAAATCAGCAAAACGTTGTAAATTTTCTAATATAACATCTTCAATAATTGTCTAAATTCTCAAGATTAAATTATTTGAAATTATTCTTTAATATTGAGCCAGTTTTTAGGAGTACGGAGTACTTCCATAAGTTGAGCTTCTTTAGATCCAACAGCTGGTTCGTGCATATACTCCCACCTTGCAGTTAACGGCAACGACATTAAAATACTTTCATACCTGGCACCCGGAGTATAAAGTCCAAATTTGGTTCCACGATCATAAATTAAATTAAATTCAACGTAACGTCCTCGTCTCAGCAGTTGCCACTGACGTTCAGCATATCCATACCCATCATCTTTGTGCTTAGCAACCAAGGGAACATACGAGGGTATAACAGACTTAGCACACGAGCTCACAAATTTAAATGCCGCATCTTGATTGGGCGTGTCTATATCATCAAAAAATATCCCGCCAACTCCTCGACACTCGCCGCGGTGTTTAATGAAAAAATATTCATCGCACCATTTTTTAAATCTCGCGTAGTAAGATGGATCGTGCTGGTCGCAGGCTTTTTTAAGAGTCTGATGAAAATGACGAGCATCATCTTCATTTAAATAATACGGAGTTAGATCAGTTCCGCCTCCGAACCACCATTGTACAGTACCGTCGTTATTAACAACTTCAAAATAACGATAATTAAAATGTATTGTGGGTATCATGGGATTACGTGGATGAATGACAGCACTAACACCTGCTGCGAAGAATGGCAAGCTGCCTTCGTCCATTTGTTTACCACGTGCTCGCATTTGTTGGATAGCACCTGGTGGTAACATACCAGATACTACGGAAATATTGACGCCGGCTTTCTCAAAAACTTTACCTTCTTGCATCACACAGGTAATACCGCCACCACCCTCTGTGCGCAACCACCTGTCAACTTTGAAGCGTTCTTCATCTTCAAATGACTCTAAAGATTTACAAAAGTCAGCTTGTATTTTTAGAATGAGAATTTCCATTTTACTTTTCATACTGCTCCCATTTTTTTTTAATTCTTCCACTGGGGTTATTGGGCTTGCCATAAATTTAGATACATCCAGTTGTGGTTGAGCTGCATACACTTCATTTTTTGAACTACTGTATGTTACAATACCTGTTGATAAAAATTATTCTAAAGTTAGCCGACGTTTTTAATTTTTTGATTTTTTTTATGACACCTAAATTAGCAGCAACAATTTTTGACTTTTTTTTAATAATTAAATTAAAACTAAAAATAATTTTAAAAAAATTGCACATATAGTTTTTTAAATTTTCTACATGTGAAATTTTCTCTTTTAATTTTTTTAAAAATAATTTTTTAATAAAATAAAATACACTAAATTTTCATATGGCTAATTTAATTTTTATTTTTTTTTTTTATTACACTTAAATTAGCAGACGTTCAACAATTTTTTACTTTTTTTTTTTATTAATTAAATTAGAGCTAAAAATAATTTTTTTAAAATTGCATGTATAGTTTTTTAAATTTTCTACATGTGAAATTTTTTCTTTTAATTTTTTTTTTAAATAGTATTTCAATAAAATAAATTACAGAAAATTTTCAGATGTCGGCTAACTTAATTTTCATTTTTTTTTTAATAATTAAATTAGAACAAAAAAATATTTTTAAAAAATTGCATTTTTTTTTTACAAATCTAACATTTTTTTTCTTATTTTTTTATAATCATTTTTTTCAATAAAAAAAAAATTATAAAAATTTTTTAGATGTCGGCTAACTTAATTTTCATTTGATGATACTGAAGTTAGCTGACAGCTGTCAATTTTTTAAGTTCTTTTAACTAATCAATTACAGTAATAAAAATGCTTTTAAAATTTTTCACTAAGTAATAATTTTTTCTTTATTTTCACATGTGAATTTTTTTTATTAAATTTTTTTATAATAATTTCATTGCTATAAAATTATAAAAACATAAAGACATTTCAAAATTTTTACAATGTTTTTTTTTATTTAAAAAATTATTACAAAAAAGTAAAAAAAAAAATTTCATTTTTAAAACTTTGCACAATTTTTAAAAAACATTTTTTAGTTATAATTCAATAGATGAAAAAAAAAATTTTTTTAATTAAATATAGTCGGCTAGCTTTAGTATTATTACCTGTTGCTATGACTCCAACCCCCAAATATGCCAACCTCGACGCTGTTTTTGATTTACCGCAGCTAATTATTACACTATTTATTACTTTTAAATTACTTAAAAATATTCTTGACATTTTGCGTGAGTTAATAAGTATGTTTTATTTAAAAAATAAATAACTGTTTATTTGGATAAGTAAGGTTATGAACAGCTGTGAGAAAAAAACACAACTCACTAACGTCAGCGCCACCAAGTACTTTAAATTCAATTTTTTTTTATTAATTTAAATTAGTTACTAAGAAAAACAAAACCCGATAAACTTATAATAATATCAAAATAAATGACGTAAGTAATTGCGAATTTTAAAAACAATATTTCTAAAATAGAAATATACTGGTCGCTTACATAAATATCTCCATTTAATTATATAATCTTGTAATATATTTTTCCTTAATGACATTACATATTTTTTATAATAGTTATGAAAAAAAAAAAAAAAATAATAATAATCAAGCAACGTGCTAGGTTGCTTAAAGGTTTGTAAAATTTATCCTTTCATTTTACATAAAAATCTTAGATGCAACATTTTAAGTTCACCACCGCTGAGTTTAACAACACCTTCTTGGTTGTCGATGGACAATAAAGTTCCAACACTTTCACGATCTTCTCCTAAAATTACTTTTACTCGGTCACCGTGGCTCGGTAAAACTGGTTCCAATTGATCGCAAATTAAGTTGACAACGCGATCTTCAGCGGGTAGAAATACAGAACACATTCCTCCCTGTAAAAAAAAATAATAAATAAAAATTGAGTTAATAATTATTTAAAAAAAAAAGTTTGGAAAATCCAAAAGTGCACGCCTCATAATCTTATGGATTTTTTTCATTTATTTAAAAAGCAAAATGCCTTTTAAAAATGTCATAAGTGTTTTTCCATTACATTTATATGTAAATATTGTTCTACAAGTGCGATAGAAAATAAATTAGAGACAATTTTAGCGCCTGATCCGCTTCGCTTATGAGGCGTGTAAAATTTATAATTTTATCATATTTTTAACATAAACAATTTTTTAAATAGATTAAAGTAGTAATTGTAATAATAACGATAAACATACCGATATTCCTCTGATAACTCCTTGTTGTCCAGCCAAAGCTGGATCACTATGAGCGTCTTTAACTCGAACTTCAATGTCAACTGTATGCCACTCAGAATTACTGAGCATAGCTGATCCAACACCAGTATCTAACCCAGACCCAGGTGTCTGTGGATTGTATGGACTGCCAGCAACACCTATAAAATCACAATCACTTGCATTAATATTACTGTTTAAATTATTAGATGAAGATTTTACAGAACTTATTGTTTTTCTGCTAATGTATAATATATATGGGGTATTCCGTGCCAAATCGACCACTTTTAAACCCGACCCCTTTAGATTTAGCTGAAACTTTTTTATTCTTTTCTACCTTTTGAGACATTTTTGAGAATTTTTTCAAATTTTTTCATCCAACCCCCAAAAAGTTATGAATTTTTCAAAAAAATGGCTTTTTTATTCAAAAATAACCATAATTTTTTTAGACATTGACGTTTGAGTGCCCTTTTTTTTTGAAATTTTTGTTTTTGAATGAACTTTTCGAAAAAATACACAAAAAAAATTCTATAAAATAATCGGTTTTTTTTTTTTTAGCAAAATCGTTATTTTTTTAAAGTTGGTCACTTTTTTTTTTCATTATTTTTTTCTAAAAAAAAAACTTTAATCAATTTGACAACTATTCCAGCTCATCCCGGACAGGGCCGATTTTTTTTATATTTTTTTTATTTAATTGGAAAAAAAAAAAATTTTTTTTATTTTAGAAAATTTGACAATTTTTTTTTTTCAAAAAAAAAATTGCCAATGCAATTTACCAAAAAAAACTAAAATAATAAATAATAATGATAAATTACCAGGAGTCATTGGACTGTAGCTCATCGGTGAAGGAGTTGCAAAAGCTCCATGTGGACTTGTAGTGTACCCAGTACCTGAAGGTGAAGGAGTAGCGACATATCCAGCGGGGCTAGGACTAGCAGTAGCGCTAGCAGCTGGACTAGGACTCGGTTGATAAGGACTGTAACTTTGTTCTGACCCGTACATAGTCCCGGGTGTCTGAGGTGTGAATGGACCCCCAGTAGACGGATACCCAGGAGCATAGCCTGGAGATCCACCTTCCTCCATACTGTAGTTATCAAAGTCATTGTTCCGAGCCGGAGTATTAGTAACCGTAGGATCCCAGGCTCCGGACTGTCCAGGAGTACGAGATCCATCGTGTGAAGGCGTCATAGAACCGAAATGAGGAGTACGAGATCCATTTTCGTACATCGGAGTTTGAGAACCGTGCATCGGTGTCTTGGCACCATCGCGAGCGTACATTGGTGTCTGACCACCCGCTCCGTAGGCTGGTGTTCTGCTGTAGGAGCTGAAACCACCGTCCTTGGTTGGCACTCCAACATTGGCAATATGTGATCTATCGACAGATATAGTTTGGCATGTTGAATGCAGCTCCACACGAGCTGTAGTCTCTGTTGCATCTTTAACGATTCCAACATTTCCTTTGTAAGGACCTCCGGTGATTTTAATTGTAGTACCAATCAATTCCCGGTCTCTGCGAGCGCCACCACCGCGTCCACGGCCACGTCCACCACCTCCACCTCCTCTTCCAAATCCGCCACCACTTTGGTGCATCGGTGAAGCAATACGCGGTGACATAAAACCAGAGCTCGGTGACATTGATGTAATTGCTTTATTACCACCAGCTAATTGTAGATGCCGTGTTTTGCAAACAAATATTCCACCATTGTCCACGTACATACGAGAATGTAAAAATGCAAAGCTACGATACAAATGTTTTATTTCACCATCACGTCCAGCGTGTGGTCCATCAACTACCTTAACAATGTCTTTTTTCTGAATTGTATTCTGCTGAGAATCCAAAGCCACAGGATTACGATTCTCCCGGCACTTGGTAAGTCCTTGAGGTCTTGCTTCTACAACTTTACCGTGCATTGACAAAACATGGAAGTTTTCACGCTCTAGTCGCACAATAACACCCACTGTTTGGGCATCTAAGTGCACTAGATCTCCCCATTGGAATTGACCTAAGCTGTCAACTCCAGTAGCCATATCTGAGCACAGCTGAAGATCACGAGGAAGAACTTCTAGCTCGTGCATCGACAAGTCAGAAAATAAGACAACTCGATTCTGTTCAACTCTAACAATTAAACCAGTATCTCCTTCATACCGCCCTGCAACAACTTTTACGTGGTCGCCCATTGTAAAATACTTCCTCAATTCATTGGCTTGGAATTCAAGAGGTTCTTTTAATTCTTCGTGTTTAGGTAAAACCATTATTATATTTCCGTCAATAGATACGATTTTACCTTGGAGATTCATCAATTCACCCTCACAAACTTCAACATTGTCTCCGTTACTGAACGAATGGGCTACTGATGAATCCTCTCGTCCATTACCAGTAGTCGGAGTTCCACTCAATTCAATATCAATACCCTCTGGCGCTTCTTCAAAGCGTTCCAGCTCTGATAATGTTGGTTTAACTCCCTCGACAATAATAGCATTTGTATTATAATTTTTATACAAAAATCCCTTGCGACTGTAACGATTTCCCTCAAAAATTAAAAAGTCTCCGTCACTAGTTACTTCTCCACCAATAGCTCGAATAGCTTCTGGGTCAAATGGTTTTGCTGGTGGTCGTCTTTTCTTTTTACGTTTAGCGTCTATTTCAGCTTGAGCGGTTCTTAACGCTCCACGTGGTCTAGTGTAGTCTATTCTGGGTAATAATTTCAAGTAAACTTGATTTTGAGCTAGATCAACGTAATCAACTTGCGCAATATCGTCTTTATTGATACCGCGCTTCAATCTTACCCATTGTTTAGCTCTCAATCCAGTTTGTTCTTTAACAACTCTCAACACATCAGTCATTTCTTTAATTGGTACCATCTGTTGCTTCCAAATACCATGTCGGAGATTACCCACGCTTTCAATAGCTGCTTTAACATGTGGTTGTTTGTAAGCTTCGATATAAATGTAACCTTTGACTCCTTCGGGCGCCACAACTGATTTTATTTGCAGTGGACTTTCAGTGTTAAGATACGTCAAAAATTTACGCATCAAAAGAAGTACTGTTGCTTTTTCTTCTCCAATACGACATTTAATCATCCATAAGTTAGGATCTTTGACACCCGGCAAAAGAGTCTGTTGAGTAATTTCATCACTCATCTCTTCACCTCCATCTCCGAAATGTTTGTGAGCTACAGACTCATCAGCATACTTTTTACGTAAATACTCTTCAATTTCATCTTCTCGCTGAGATTCCCAAAGATTGGTACCACGTCTACGTCCTTCAATTTCTCGAGCTGTCGGTCCCAGCTCATCAACCTCATTCCCAACGATTCCTATTTCCTGAGCTCCTTCTTCCCATTCTTCGTCGTCTTCAACGTCATCATCCACCTCGGCTTCGTCATCAATGAATCCACAGAATCTATCCTTCTTCTTCTTCTTTCGTGGCCTGTCATCTTCCTCATCTTCATACTCTTCACTGTCCAAGTCTTCTCCTTCCGGTTCTTCCTCAGGCTCGACATTTTCATCACCTGAATTCGCCTCTTCGGCCTCATCGTCTCGAGCTCCCTCTGAACCGGAGCCTGAACGAGAACGTGAACGGCTGCGTGATTTTGAACGTGATCTGCTTCTGCTTCTTGAAGCGGATCTTCCACTGCCTCTCCCGGATCTTGCTGATCTATTGTCTTCGGGTTCACTACCACTAGCAGCTGCTCCACGTTCGCTTTCATTGTCAGAATAATTACTGCTCTCTGAGTCAGACATTTTTGTACCTGGAAAAAATGTTTATTTAATTATTTATATTGTTGATATGAAATTTTACAATAGGTTACCAAACAATTTAAAAATGTTAGGCGGTTCTAAAAGATGTATTAAGTTGAAAATAACTAAATGGTTAAAATGAATCACAGAATAAATTAAGTTAATTAGTTCTTAAGTTTCAAATTTTTATGATAATAATCTTGTTTTCATGGATATTAATTACTATACCGGTCCTATGTACAGATGGAAATCATCTCTTTAGGATAGATATTTTGTATTGTACACTATTTACTATATTTTTTTTCCAAATATGTGTTTTTTTGGTAATAAATTATTATTATTTTATACAGAATTTTTGTTGTAATTATAAAATTTTTTTTTTTAATTTATAAGTCTTAAAAATTTTAGTGAAATTAAAGTTAGCAAATATTTGACCATTTTTTTTTATTCAATTTAACAAACAAATTTGTTCTGAAAAGTTATTTTTAAAAAATTGCATTTTTAATTTTTTTAAATTTCTGTGTAAATTTTTTTTTTAAATTATTTTGTACATAATTTTGAAAATTATCAAATATCTGCTAGATTAAATTATGAAAATTAATTCAGCTGATATTGAATAATTTCAAAAATTTTTTTAACAAATAAATTATGGCAAAAAAAATTAGAAAAAAAATATAATAATAATAATAAAATTAGCCGACATTTTTTATTTTTTATTTTGTTTAATTTATTGAATTATAACGAAAAAATATTTTTAAAAAATTGCACTCATAGTTTTTGAAGTTTTAAACAAATGAAAAATTTTTTTTTTTATTTTTTAATGAAAAAAATCTTAAAATTTTTAAATGTCGGCTAACTTTATTTTCATAAAAAAAAATTGACATGTAGAAATATTAAAAAATAAAAAATGCAATTTTTTAAAAATAATTTTTCAAAACAAATTTTTTGTTAAAAAAAATTAAAAATTTTTCAAGTCATTGTTAACTTTGTCATGATTCATTTTCATAAAATTTTATCTTTACTGTTGAATGCCTTCAAAAGTTTATTGTCAATATTTTTTTCATTTTTTCAACATTCCACTAAAACTCATAAAAATAATAATTTGCTAAATAACAAAAAAAAAAAACTCTAAGAATGTAAAGTGGTCATCTACCTTACAGAAAAAACAATTTATAATCGAAACACAACCTTTACAATCTTTAAATATGTTTATCAAAATAACATTAATTTATAATGTCTTAAAGTAAGTAATGTATAAAATCAATTGCAATAAATAATTTATGAATAATTAATAAACTTACCTTAAATTTAATTACTTATTTTATTTAAACACCATAAAAATAAATAAAAGTAATTAATATACAATTTAAGAGCACTTTAACGTGCAATGCAACCAAAATTTTTTTTCTATATGGAAGGAAAAGAAATATCCTCCATGTTTGATGTTTGTATCTAACACAACGCCCCCTATATGCAAAAATTCAAACAAATCCTAATTTTTTTGTTTTGTAAAACAGCCCATTGATTCGATCAGTGAAAATGAATCTTTATAATGTTGAGTATTCGTTTGAAAATCCATCAAATTCTTTGTGGGTGGAGTTTTAATGGGCGTCTATGTGGCGTCTGTGCATGATTTGATGTCAAAATTATCAGAAATTTTGTGTTAAATTTATTTACCTAACAATTATTATCATCATTGATCCATCATTCACTAATTCATATTATTTAATAATTTTTATTACTTTATGTAACAATCCATGCGTTGGCAACAAGTTTAATAATTATTGAGCGGAAGGTAAATATTTATTTATATAAGAATGTTTTTTTTTTTCATAAACTATCTAATTGTCAGTTTGTTTATTTTTTACAATTTAAGCGTTAATTTTCCTTTATAAAACGATTTTTTTTTTAATAAAGTCAATTATAAATTTTTTTGTCTTTAAGTTGTCTTACTAAAAATGGTATTGACAGTGGGCAATTACTCGTAATTAATTTTTTATTCAAGCAAAAGATATTATTTTTACGAATAGACTTTAGATTATTTGTTCCATAAAACAGAAAAAATTTTTTATAATTTATTTTATATATTATAAAAAAAGTTAATTTTTAAATAAAAAAAAATTCACATTTAATAATTGAAAAAATGAATTTAGTAAATTAAATAATTATTGAAATTGATGACTAATAATTGTAATTTTTTTAAAAATAACATTAACGTTAGTCACTTGATAATTCTTTTAATTTTATTTAATAAACAAATTTTTTTTGAAAAATTAAAAAAAAATTGCATTTATAATTTTTTGAATATTTTTACATGTCAATATTTTTTTCTTATTCATTTTTTCATAATTTATTTGTTAAAAAAATTCTAAAAATTAAATATCTGCTAAATTCATGAAATTAAAGATAAGTTGACCATTTTTTAAGTTTTTTTAAAAAATAGATTTTTTCCAAAAGATTATTAAAAAAAAATTGCATTTTTTATTTTTTTAAATTTCTACATGTCAATTTTTTTTTTTAATTTTTTTGCCATAATTTATTTGTTGAAAAAATTCTTAAAATAATTAAATATCTTTTAAATTAATTTTCATGCTAAATTCACAAGTCTCTTGAAAAGCACAATTTTATTTTGTCTTGTAATAATTACCCAGAAACATTTTTTTATAATGCTAATAATTTAAATTTATAAAGTAAATGAAATTGATTTAATTTAAATTAAATTCTAACAAAATGTTAATGCTTTTTTTTATTTTCTTTTTTTTTTACCTAAAACTAAATTTAATTAATGTAAACCTAATGTAAGGTAAAAGACCCAGTTATTGACACTGTCCTAATTTTTTGACACTTGCAATTTTATTCTAACTATTAAAAAAAATAAAATATTCTCAAAAAATCAATTATCTTAAAATTTATTATTTATTAAGTCAATAACTAGGCCAGCATCAATAATTAGGTCTTTTGCCTTATAAAGCCGAATAAATAAATAAATAAATTAATTAATTAATTATCATTCTTTCAGAAGACCAATTGTCCTCGGATAAAATGACAGCCGACAAGGTAACACTGGGCGATGCCTTGTCAAACGTAGACGTTCTTGATGAATTTACATTGCCGGATGAACAGCCATGTATCGAAGCACAACCATGCTCTGTGGTGTATCAAGCAAATTTCGATACTAATTTCGAAGATCGTAATGGCTTTGTAACAGGAATAGCTAAATATATCGAAGAAGCGACAGTTCATGCAAGTCTAAATGAACTATTAGAAGAAGGTCTTGAGCACGCGGTGATGCTATACACATGGAGATGTTGCTCACGAGCCATCCCGCAGCCCAAGTCCAATGAGCAACCTAACCGTGTAGAAATTTATGAAAAAACCGTTGAAGTATTAGCACCAGAAGTTAACAAATTATTAAATTTTATGTACTTCCAGCGTAAAGCTATAGAACGTTTTTCTGCAGAAGTTAAGCGTCTCTGTCATCATGAAAAACGCAAAGATTTTGTCTCCGAAGCTTATTTATTAACCCTGGGTAAATTTATAAATATGTTTGCGGTATTGGATGAGCTGAAGAATATGAAATCTAGTGTTAAAAATGATTATTCAACGTACCGTCGTGCTGCACAATTTTTAAAAGTTATGTCTGACTCTCAAACTCTTCAAGAATCACAAAATCTCTCGATGTTTTTGGCAACGCAAAATAAAATTCGAGATACTGTAAAGGAAAATTTAGAAAAAATTCCCGGTTATGAAGAATTGCTCGCTGATGTTGTAAACATTTGTGTTCACATGTTTGAAACTAAAATGTATCTAACACCAAATGAGAAGCACATGCTTGTAAAAGTTATGGGCTTTGGTCTCTTTTTAATGGACAGCGAGCTCTGTAATATAAATAAATTAGACCAAAAGAAAAAATTGAAATTAGATCGGATTGATCGTATATTTAAAAATCTTGAAGTTGTACCGCTGTTTGGTGACATGCAAATAGCTCCATTTAATTATATAAAACGTTCAAAACATTTTGAAGCTTCCAAGTGGCCGCTGTCGTCTTCAATAAATTCAATGAGTCCGCAAGCTGATTTAATGGTCCATTTACCGCAAATTCGTGAAGATCATGTTAAATATATAAGCGAGTTAGCCAAGTACAGCAATGAAGTAACGACAACTTACAAAGAATGTGGTTCTGATTCGGAAAATAACGATACTTCGGAATTGGCGCTGCGTGGACTTCAATTATTATCACAGTGGACGAGTGTTGTTACAGAATTGTACAGCTGGAAATTATTACATCCAACAGATCATCATATGAACAAAGAATGTCCTCCAGAAGCTGAAGAATATGAGCGTGCAACTCGTTATAATTATACAGATGAAGAAAAATTTGCATTAATTGAAGTTATTGCGATGATAAAAGGCTTGCAAGTTTTGATGGCGAGGATGGAAACTGTTTTTATTGATGCGATACGTCGTAATATTTATGCTGAACTACAAGATTTTGTTCAATTGATCTTACGTGAACCTTTACGTAAAGCAATAAAAAATAAAAAAGATTTAATTCGTAGTATAATAGTATCAGTACGTGAGACTTGTGCAGATTGGCATTTTGGCGTCGAACCATCAACTGATCCAGCATTGAAGGGTAAAAAAGATCCTGAGAATGGATTTGGTATTAAAGTACCTCGTAGAAATGTTGGACCGTCTTCGACACAACTCTATATGGTACGTACGATGCTTGAGTCACTTATTGCTGATAAAAGTGGAGGAAAACGTACTCTAAGAAAAGATATTGATGGACAGTATCTTGTTCAGATAGACCAGTTTCACAAGACCAGTTTTTATTGGGGCTATTTATTGAACTTCAGTGAATCACTTCAGAATTGTTGTGATTTATCTCAATTATGGTATCGAGAATTTTATTTAGAAATGACCATGGGACGTAAAATTCAAAAATGCCAAGTTCGTCATCAGCATAATGAAGAGTGCAGTGATTTAATAACAATGGAAAAAAGAATTCAATTTCCAATTGAAATGTCAATGCCCTGGATATTAACTGATCATATTTTAAAAAGTAAAGAACCGTCAATGATGGAGTATGTACTCTATCCATTAGACTTGTACAACGACAGTGCACTTTATGCGCTAACTATTTTCAGAAAACAATTTTTATACGATGAAGTTGAAGCTGAAGTTAATTTATGCTTTGATCAGTTTGTTTATAAATTAAGTGAACAAATTTTCGCACACTATAAGCAATTAGCAGCTAGTATTTTACTCGATAAACGTTTTCGTGTTGAGTGTGTTGCTTTGGGTGCTTATTTATTACCTTATCCGCGTGCTAATCGTTATCAAACTTTGTTGAAACAGCGTCATGTACAATTACTTGGGCGCAGTATTGACCTGAATAAATTGATAACCCAGCGTATCAATGCTGACATGCAAAAATCACTGGATTTGGCAATTAGTAAATTTGAGTCTGGAGATATTACAGGAATCGTTGAGCTTGAAGGTTTATTACAAGTAAATCGTCTTACTCATAAATTATTAAGTAAGTGGCTTGCTTTAGATGAGTATGATGCCATGTTTCGTGAAGCTAATCACAATGTACTGGCGCCGTATGGAAGAATAACGTTGCACGTTTTTTGGGAATTAAATTATGATTTTTTGCCAAATTACTGCTACAATGCCGCTTATAATCGATTTGTTAAATGCAGGGGATTGCAGTTTGTACAGCCAGTGCACCGTGATAAGCCCCCGCAAATGTCCCACCATTATTTATGGGGGAGCAAACAATTAAATTTAGCGTACAGTACTCAGTATGGACAATATACGGGGTTTGTTGGGCCACAACATTTTCGTACTATGTGTAAATTGTTGGGCTATCAAGGAATTGCGGTAGTAATGGAGGAATTATTAAAAATTGTTAAGTCATTAATTCAAGGGAGTTTGTTACAATTTACTAAGACCTTGATGGAGGCAATGCCTAAAGTTTGTAAATTACCGAGATATGATTATGGTTCTCCAGGAGTTCTTGGATACTACCATGCACAACTTAATGATATTGTTCAGTATCCAGATGCCAAAACTGAATTATTTCATAATTTTAGAGAGTTTGGAAACACTATTTTGTTTTGCTTACTGATGGAACAAGCTTTGTCGCAAGAAGAAGTTTGTGATCTACTTCATGCTGCTCCTTTTCAAAATATTTTACCCAGACCATATTGTAAAGGTAATTTTTATTTTTTTACTTGATATTTATTAGAAATAATTGATTTAATTTTTTATTTACAGAGGGAGAAAAACCAGAAACAAAACAAAAAAGATTAGAAGCTAAGTATGCAGCGTTACAAATTGTTCCAAATGTTGACAAACTTGGAACTGCTAAAGTAATTATTTTATTAATTAATTTTGCTTGAAAATCATGAGCGCGTGAAGATAATTTTTAAATTTATGATTATTAATTCTTATATTAAAATTAAATTGTATTTTAAAACGGCACTTTTTTATGCGCTACGCTCTTATGATATTTATACACTGGGAGAAAAATTTATTTGGAAAAAAATGAGCCATGTAATAAGAAGTTAATTGGTTGAAAATTTTTAACAATTTCATTTCTTAGCTGAAAAATTGAAAATTTAGTAAATAATTACAAGTGGAGGCAACTATTTTAATTTTCATTTTTTTGAACAAAATTTTTTCATGAAAATTTTGATATATTTTTTTTTTTTTTAAATACATAAAAGATGAACAATTAAAAAAAGAAAGTTGATTATCACAATTTTAACAAATTAAAAAAAAAATTTATACATTTTTTAAAAATTGTGATGTACATTTTTTTTTTTTTTTTTAATTGTTCGTTTTTTTTTTATGTATTTTTCAAAAAAAAATAAAATAGAAATTTGATCCAAAAACATGAGAGGTAACATTTTTTCCAACTTTTAGAGGCAAAAAAACTATCGAAGCAGAATTAAAAATAAAGTAAATTAAAAAATGTTAATTTTTCACCTAGATATGGCCAAAAATAGATTTGACCCCACTTGTAAATAATTACCGAGAATTTTTTTCAAAAATTTTTTGATTTAGAAAAAAAAAATTTGGGCGCAAATTGTTTTTTTTTTCTAAATCAAAAAATCTTTTTATCATCAAGAAATTTTTCAGTGAGAAAAATTTTGATTGATTTCTTCAGCTAAAAAATAAAATTGTCAAAAATTTCCAACAAATTTAGTGTTTGCCACAAAAATGCCAATTTTTTTTAAAAGAACTTTTATTTTTCTCAATGTGAGACAACGTTTATTTACATTTTATATAATTTAATATTATTTTTTATATATTATAGCAAGCAATGATTGCTAGAGAAGGTGATCTATTAACAAGAGAACGTTTATGTTGTGGATTGTCAATATTTGAAGTTGTGTTGAGTCGACTGAAGAGCTTCCTTGATGATCCAATTTGGGTTGGACCACCTCCTGTAAACGGAGTAATGAACATAGATGAATGTACAGAGTTCCATAGACTGTGGAGTGCGTTGCAGTTTGTTTATTGCATTCCCGTTGGAGATACAGAATTCACCGTAGAGTAAATATTGTTTTTATTATTTAATATAAAAAAAAATCATCACAGTAAACTTTAATTATTTACTTTATTTACAGAGAATTGTTTGGCGAAGGTTTGCACTGGGCTGGTTGTGCTATGATTGTTTTATTAGGCCAGCAAAGACGATTTGAAGCATTAGATTTTTGCTATCACATTTTACGAGTTCAAAGAGTTGATGGAAAAGATGAAAATGTTAAAGGAATTGTAAGTATTTATACTAAAGAAGATGAATGATAATATATCATTATAATTGACCAATGGTGATACTTAATTATAAAATTTTCTTTTTTTTCAGAATCTTAAACGTATGGTTGATCGTATAAGACGGTTCCAAGTCTTGAATTCACAAATATTTGCGGTATTAAATAAATATTTAAAAAGTGGTGACAGTGATTCAACTAGCGTTGAGCATGTTCGATGTTTCCCACCGCCAATTCATCCATCACTTGCTCATACACAGCAACATTATCACGCACCAGAGTATTTACGTCAAATGAATAATAATCAATAGAATATTATCTAATATATAAATTAATATTTAAACAAATCTTTTTTTACATAAATAACAGTGAAAAAAAAAAAAAACGAGTACACAAAAAATATTTAAACTATCGCTTTATAATTTATATTGCAAAACAAATTACTAAACTTAAGATATCTATAAATTAATCTAATGCCTGAACAAATCATTTTATACAAGTTTATTATTGTAAATAATACTTATAATACTAAATATATTAACTAATAGTTTAAATATTTAATTATATCTCTTCTACTTTGACAAATTCAAAATTTATTTCCAATAAATTAATACTAGATTTATCATCTTCCGAGGAGAAAAGTTCAGTCGACGCTGGCAGCATATTTTGTGTGTTTTTATCAGTACATTTTATTTTTCCTTTATCATCTTTTTCAAAAATTTTTGATTTTTCATTTGAGTGCGTTAGGGAGATATGTTTTACCAGTGTAACTTTATATGCAAACTCTTTTTTACACAAATCACATTGAAATACCCTTTTTTCATGTTTAATTCTAATATGACTTTTCAACTGATTTGTGTGATGATATTTTTTATCACAGTTATTATATGGGCAAATTTTAAGTTTGTCTTCATGGGTTGCTAAATGCCTTTTTAACAGATTAGAAGTAGACAGCATCTTCATACATTTGTCACATTTGTACTCTAAAAAAGAAAAAAAAATAATATTAATTTTTAGTCAGTACAAAAGAAAGTTGAAACAACGATTTTGTATACAATCATACTTCATTGTAAATAAATCATTTTTTAAGTTAAACTTTTTTATCGACGTATGAAAGAAATTTTATAGCTATGTAAAAAAAATCGTTACGATTTTCGGTTACGCATCAAGTTTTTTTTTTTTTTTTTTTTTTTTTTTTTTTTTTTTTATCAAAGTTCAGTATAACGATGTAAAGAATAAATCTAATAAACATTATTAAGTCTAAAAATATTTAAAAACAACAAATTAAATAATAATTTTAAAATAAAATAAAACACAATTAGAAAATAAAAATATATATACGTACATCATCTTTAATTATTAATTTCTAATGATTTATTTATTCATTTTGAATTCTATAAAATCATTGCATATATACAAGATTAACTGTCATCATATAATTGTATTACTTTGAATAGATAATTCCAATTATTTATTCATAACTTGTGTAATTGAGAAAGTTATTATATATTTGCTTTGAATTATTTTTACTAAGTTATGAAATATGAATATCAAAGTTCGTTATAGAATTTTTGTAGACTGATTAACTAATTTTGAGATTAAATACTGGCAGAGTCTAAATAATGACAGCAATGGTAATAATGAAACGATCATAATTGATGAAATACAGTAATTATAATAAGAGCAATGATAAAATCAATTATTCAAATTTGTGTGCATGTCTATCATACAAAAATAGCTTTAATTTAATACGGAAAAAATTTTTTTTTCCTAAACCTAATCTATCCAATTTTTGTAAAGTTGTAAATAGTAGAAAAATGATATTTCACTTTTTAATTGTGTACTCTGGTACAAACATATTTTTTTAAATTAATAATATAAATTATAACTTAATTATTAAATAAATAAAATAGCTTGAATTTACCTTTTGGGTGCGTTGCGGAATGTCTTCGTAATTCGAAGTAAGTATCGCAAATAACATCACAATTCTCTTTAGTGCATTTATACTTGGTATCATGTGTCTTCATATGTGTCTTCAGTTTGGCAAATTCCTTGAATTCATGCTTACAGTAATCACATTTGAATAACTCACCATTATGATATCTTGCCAAATGCTCCATATACTTTTTCTTACGACGAAAAAAACGTTCACATTCTTCACAGAACAGTCGTTCTATTTCATGAAAACGCTGATAATGTTTTCTCAAATTGGTTTGAGCTTTAAACGTCGATTGACAAGTGCCACATCGATACAACACTATGGTACTGCAAAAAAATAAAAATTTTTATTTTAGTATCCTTTCAGTTAAACATTTTGAACTATTTAAAATTTATATTTACTCAATACCCTCATGATTAGGCACATGAGATTTTAGGTGACGTCTTAGATGAGAGGTGCTTACATAGGTTTTACCACAGTATATGAAATTGCATTTGTAAGGTCTCTGAAAAATGAGAAAATTAATTGTTAATTAATCTGTTAGTATTTCTTAGATAGCAAACAACTAAGTCAAATTGATAAATTAATAATCATGTCTATATTCAAACCAGTAGAATATTAATCTCACTTTCAATATATCCCTCAAATTTTTAGTTAAACATCTTCAGTTAATTTTTATATATTATAATTATTTTAAATTAATATTACATTATATTTATTGTAATATTTGTAAAAATTCCAGTGTTTTCTTTTTTTTTTTTATTTTTTTATTACTTTTCTTTTCACTTAAATTTAAATAATACTATGTGAGTTGTATAAACTTATTTAGAGACCCTATTATTGGCCTTTAGGCTGTTGGGTTTTATTTATTTTATTTTTATTTATTTAATATAATCGACCCTAGAACTAGTGTTCCATAAGGATCGTAAAGTACAGAGTATTACATTAATAGTGAGCAGTTTTATATAAATTAAAGTATAACATTTTGAAGTTTGTTAATATTAATTGTATTATAATTTAATTTGTATTACAATTTGACTTATAGTATGATTATTATTATTATTTAAATTCGACTAAAGTATTAAATGAGGTAGGATAAAGTTGGCTATTTATTTATTTATTTTCTTTTTTGATTTAATTTAATCGACTAAAGTATTAAAATCTCAGCATTATATATCATTATTAAAAAACCAACTAAAGGCAGAAATTTTTAATTCTGTGACACTGAAGTTAGCAGACGTCTAAAAATTTTTGATTTTTTTTTTTTTTAATTAAATTACAACTAAAAAGATATTTTTAAGAAATCGCACTTATAGTTTTTCAAGTTTTTAACAAGTGATATTTTTTTTTTTAATTGTTTAATTGAAGTTTTTGGATAAAAAAATTTCTAAAAATTTTGAAATGTCAGCTAACTTCATTTTCATTTAATTCTTCAAAAGTTCTTGATGTAAAAAAGATTTTATAAAAATAAAAATAAATAAATTTTTTTTCACTTCATTCTCGATATACTTATAAATATTTTTTAATTGGAAATATTTATACTCACTTCTCCTGTATGTTGACGATAATGCCAAGTCAATCGAGATGGTTTTTTAAAAGTTCTTTCACAGCCCGCAAATGAACATTTATGCAAATAACCTAAGTTTTTTTTTTTAGAAGAATCTTTTACATGATTTTTATTGTTATTATCACCACAATTACTCCCATCATTACTTTCATCATAATTGTTGCTATTGACATTATTTATTGATTCACTCCTTTCATTCATTTTAGGCTCTATAATTATATTTTATAATTTGCTGTCACTAGTTGTTTCTATTTTTATTAATATTTACATTTAAAGAAATTGTGACGAAGACAACATCAACTTGGAATAAATAAAATTTACCACACGTGTAATATATATATATATATATATATATATATA
>CAJNRD030001117.1:4515970-4543440 GCA_905319865.3 Cotesia congregata | reverse complement strand
ACCTTTTTCGAAATCAAATTAATTTTAACTCTTGAGGAATATAAAACTTATATTTACTTATATTCGATAACTCGGTGTTTTATAATTTACAAAATTGTTTTTCGGCTGGTATTCTATTTAAGCTAATGTATTTTATAAACTTTGAATGCAGCGGAATTTTAAATTTTCTAGAGTTTTAATAATTCGGAATGTTGTCAATCTGACTGGTTGACCGGGGTTATCTGAGTGATCCGAACGGAAATGTAGCCAATGTAATTATTGTCAAGGAATTCAAAAAGTAACTTGCTCTTTAACAAGTTATATACATTTAATACTTCATCCATAACACTTAATGTATGTCAAATAATAGTAAATTCTATATGATAAAATACACACATTAAAACATTTAAATATCATATTTATGAAAAAAATTAAACTGTAACCCATGAACTGTAACATTACAAAAGAACGACAATTGATCTGTCTTCTAAGTCTTTTAAGTCATAAGTAAGAAATTAGTTGTCGGTGAGGTAAATTTTTTTAGGTAACTGGCGGTGGAGGAAATTTAAATTATATAATTTAAATTCAAACACAACCTTTTTATTCTAAATAAGAATAATTCTTCTTGAAAATATTTATTGTTTTTATTTATTAAAATATTTAAATATTGATTACTAAAATAAAACAAAAAATTGCTTATTTAATGGGAAATTATTTATTTTTCTTTATAAAGTAATTTTTTTTTTTTTTTTTAATTCTATAAAATATTAAAATCAAACTGTTTTTTATTTGTTTCAACTTAAATTATTATTTATTTATACACTTTCTCAAAATTTATCGATATTAAAGGAACAAAAACATCTTTTTTTTTTTTAATTTTCTAATATTTTTTAACTTTCTAATTATATCTGATATTCCTATATTTTTTTATCTTTAATCTAAGTTTAAACGAATTATATTTAAATTAATAATTTTTTCTTCTTATATTATTCTAATTACGTATATATAAAAAATAATTGTTTGTTTTATAGTATTCATATGACAAGAACGTAATTATTGATAAATGTTGAGACGGTGTATAAATAAATAATAGTTTAAGCTGAAACAAGTTAAAGAACAGTTTGTTTTTAATATTTTATAGAATTAAAAAAAAAAAATTACTTTATAAAGAAAAATAAATAATTTCCCATTAAATAAGCGATTTTTTGTTTTATTTTAGTAATCAATATTTATATATTTTAATAAATAAAAACAATAAATATTTTCAAGAAGAATTATTCTTATTTAGAATAAAAAGGTTGTGTTTGAATTTAGATTATATAATTTAAATTTCCTTCACCGCCAGTTACCTAAAAAAATTTACCTTACCGACAACTAATTTCTTACTTATGACACTTAGAGAAGACTTAGGAAGATAGATCAATTGTCGTTCTTTTGTAATGTTTCATGGGTTACAGTTTAATTTTTTTCATAAATATGATATTTAAATGTTTTAATTCCTTTACAATTATTACATTGGCTAAATTTCCGTTCGGATCACTCAGATGACCCCCTCATAACATGCAGTGATATTTAAATTTTACTACAAGTTGAATTGAATGATGCTGAAGTTAGCTGACATATTGTGATTTCTAAAAATTTTTTTCAACCAATAAATTATTATAAAAATAGTATTTTTTTTTTCACTTGTAGAAGTGTCAAAAATTTTTTAATGTAATTTTTTTAAAAATGTTTTATGTTTTCTTTGTAGTAATTTATTTATTGTAAAAATTGCAACATCGCGCTTCACAGCTGTTTATATATTTATCTCGCGGTGTAGTGTTGAGTTTTTTTTATATAGTTGGAGTTTAATATTCATAAAAATAACCTCTAAAAATAATAAATCATAACCACGTGGTCACTTTTTTTTGCATTTATTAAAAATTGCTATTTATTTATCTAAAATTTGGATTAAAAAATAATTATTATAATAACTTTTAAATTAAAGAAAATTATATTCAATAAAAATGGGATTAACCAGTGATAGTGAAACAGAAAGTGTGACTATGAAATCCAAAATTGATGAAATGGATTTAGAACCTATTGTCGCTAACAATGATGAGAGTATTATAACTAAAAATAAAAAAACACACGATTGTACTGTTCCTGGTTGTAAGAAATCTTTTAACAAACCATCTCGTTTACTTTGGCATCTTCGAAAACATACAGGAACAGTAAGTATACCAATATAATTTTTAATTGAAAACCCTTTATAAATAATTCAATAATTAATTATTAAATATTTTATATTTCAGAAACCTTACAAATGTAATTTCGAAGGTTGCGATAAAGAATATACAAACTCGTCTCATTTAAAACGACATCAAAAAGTTCATGAAACTGTTCATGAAACAGTTGTGTGAGTATCTAAGCAAAATCCAATGAAAATTAATTTACCAGATATTTGATATTTTTAAGAATTTTTAAAACTAATTACTAATTACGGTAAAAGAAAAATGAGAAAATAAAATTAAAAATGCAATTTTTTAAAAATAGTTTTTCCGAACAAATTTTTTTGTTAGATAAAATTAAAAAATAGTCAAATTACTGCTAATTTGTATGTAATTTTAATGCAATAATTTTAAGATGATCTTATACTGAAATTAGCAAAGAGTTGATAATTTTTTGATTTGTCTTTAAAAACAAACTAGGCTTAGAAAATTATTTAGAAAAAAAATTGCATTTATAATTTTTTAGAGCTTTCTAAAGATAAATTTTAAAAAAATGCGGTAAAAGACCTCATTAGTGGCACTTTTTCTCTTTCATTGAAAAAACGGGTTGCAGTCAACTAGTCAGACTGACAACATTCCGAATTAATAAGTTACTAGAACTTAGAAAGTAAATATTAAATGTAATTTAAAATAATTAATTTTACAAATTTTAAAATTCCAAAAAATATAGTCTTAAGTAAAGAAAATACTAAAGCTATATTAATAGAATCTTTCAAAGTCACAAAGTCTCAATAAGTTAAAAAACATAACAACGAAAATTTGTACGTCAAAATGAATGAACAGACGAACACTCATTTAGCCGAAAAATGTATATAATTTTATATTTAGATTAGAAATTTTTTTAAATTAATTATTTTAATTAATTTTTTAAAATGAATTTTATTTTAATTTACAAGCATGCATATAAAACACTCAAATTTCATGCTAGTAAAGGTGGACCATCTAAGAAAAATTTCCAATTTCTTGGATGAGTAATTTTCGGCCAAATCATTATTCGTATAGATAAGTATTCAGATGAATATACGTAGGAACGAACCTTTTTCGAAATCAAATTAATTTTAACTCTTGAGGAATATAAAACTTATATTCGATAACTCGGTGTTTTATAATTTACAAAATTGTTTTTCGGCTGGTATTCTATTTAAGCTAATGTATTTTATAAACTTTGAATGCAGCGGAATTTTAAATTTTCTAGAGTTTTAATAATTCGGAATGTTGTCAATCTGACTGGTTGACCGCAACCCGAAAAAACTTGGAATACAAATTAAAAATTTTTTTGACCTAAAGGTCTTAAATTAAAGATTATAAACAGTAAATTCATTATTGAAATTAATGATTTCATTAATTTAATAAGTACCAAAATCAAAGAAAGTGTCAGTAATGGGTTCTCCGCCACTAATGGGGTTTTTTACCTTAGATACAATAAAAAAAAAATTTTTTTAGCAAAAATTAAGAAAGCCGACATTTGAAAATTTTTATAAATGCTTTTTTTTTTTTTTTTGAAAAAATAACTAAAAAAAAAAATTCACATCTAAAAAATTTGAAAAATTAGAAGTGCAATTTTTTTTTTATTTTTTTAATTTTTTAATTATTGAAAAAAAATCAAAAATTGTTGTAACATCAAATAATTTTAGTATCATATTTTTTTACTGATTTATTTTGTTAAAAAAATTCTAAAAATTTCATTATCATTCAATCTTAATCATGTTAATTTTATATAGGTGTGGAATATGTCAGTTAACGTTGAAAAATCGTACCAATTTGCTAAAACATCATCGGCGTGCTCACGAAAACAAAGATCGTCTTTCTTGCAAAGAATGTGGCATATCTTTTCGTAAAAAATACAAGTATGATGAGCATATGAATCGTTTTCACGATGGAAAGTTATTTAAATGTAATCAATGCGACCGAGAGTTTAAGAATCTTCTTAAATTAAAAAGACATGAGAAGGCACATGATGTTAAATATGAGTGCACCGTTGAAAATTGCAAAATGATATTCGACACTTACATGGAATTTCGACAACATGCTAAGACTCACCCAAAAGGTAAATAATATTAAGCATTATAAAATTTGAACTTTGAAGATAAATATTTTTTTTTTTTTACAGAGCATACTTGTGATAAATGTAACAAGAAATTTTTGCTAAAACAGGAATTGAATAAGCATTTGAAAACACATGAAGGCAAACTTTTATCTTGTCCTTACGAAGATTGTCATAAAACATATGCTCTTTTAAATCAATTGAAAGTTCATATTAAAGCGAAACATAAAAATCTTAAATTTGAGTGTGATTTGTGTAAAGTAACATTTCCGTATAAAATTTCACTAAGGAAGCACATACAGAGAGTTCATTTGAATATAAATGTAAGTAAACCGAAAGTTTATAAAAAAGGTGAAGAAAGAAAAAGACGAAAGGACATCGGTAAACAAACACGCAGTATGCCTTCTATATTAGCGGGTGTTTTATTACCACCTTCAGTTGAAAAAATGGTAATGAATCGTGAAACTAATATTAAATTGTCAGATACTAATTTTGAATCTATAGAAGATGATATGATAGACAATCAAGTATAATTGATTTTCAAACTATTAGTTTATATTTAGTATTGTATAAATATTAAGTAATTTTTTTTTACAAACAATATATGGTGAATATTGTAGCATCTATACTTTTTTTATTGTAATTGGTGAAATGATAAAAATAATTATTTAAATATTTAATTATGTATTTTTATTGTCTCATTGATTAATATTTATTTAATTATTTGGAAAGTTGCTGTAATTGTTGAAGTATTTTTTTTTAAAACACTGAAGTTAATTAATACTAGAAATTTTCTATCACATAAAATCACATAAAAAACTCCTGATTCTATGGTAAATTTTATTTAAGAAGTTAAAATCTAATAATTGTTAAATTGAACAACAAAATATTACGAAAAAAATTTTTGTGTGGCTTGGGTTATTAAAAAAATTATTTGTGGAAAATTGTTTTCTTTTTTTATTATAATTGAGTTTTTTTTTTTTTTTTAAATCAACAGTGCTCAGCTAACTATAGTAACATTTTTTTTTTTATCACATTTGATATTTAATTTTTAATAAAAATTAAATTAGTCATCTTAAGTTCACTTAAATTGTTTCTTCAAAATTAGTATATAAGCAATATTACTTCTTCTAATATCTTATTATGTATTATTATATATAAATTATAATTATTATGTTTAAATCAAAAAATTTAAAAATTTATTGTATTCACAACATGTATATTTTTCTATTGCCATCTAGCCAGTGAAGGCTTTGGCATAAATCAATAAATTCAATTCAATTCATCTAAAAATTAAAAAAATTTTTTTTTTGAAGAAATTATGTTAAAAATTATACTTAGTTTTTTTAAAAAATATTTTTTTACTTCTAATTTAATTGATGAAAAACTTTTAAAACATCCCAAGCGTCACAAAAAAAAAAAAAGTTGACTTTTTGGTAGATTTCACTCAAGAAGAAATTAAAAAATTAATAATCGTCAACTTAAATTCAACAAAACATTAACAAAAAAAAAATTTGTGCCGCTTGGGATCTACTTTTAATATCATAAATTTATAAATTTGAATTTTCGCGGTTTTTTTTTCATTCGACTAAAGCGCACTCTAGTGGTGAAAGATTGTAACACCAAAAAATTTAGACAGCAAAAACAGTAGTATAATGGCAACTACCAGTGGATTACATCAGTTTGGTTAACTTCAAGTCAAAACAATAATAACTTTTCTAAAAAATTCTACTTAATATAATTATAGAAAATATAAATCATTAAAATGGAAATGGGATTAGGCAGCACACTTTTACCTGGTGACCCACGTTTGATTGATCACATCGTCGGTGAGGTTAAATCTCAAGGAATATTTGATCAATTTCGTAAAGATGCTCTCGCTGACGTCGATACCAAGGTAATAAATTAATAATAATTAATTGTATATTATTAATTTAAAAAATTGTCATCTGAATTTTAAATTTTAATTTCCAATATTTTGTCATTAATTTTTTTTTATCAATATAAATATTTAATGACATTAAAGTTAGCAGTCACTTGACTATTTTTTAATTTTTTTTTAACAAATAAATTATTTTTAAAAAATTGCATTTTTTATTTTTTTAAATTTCTGCATGTCAATTTCTTTTTGCAATAATTTATTTTCACCAAAATTCTTAAAATTATTAAACATCCGCTAACTTAATTTTATGACATTAAAGTTAGCAGTCACCAGAAAATTTTTTATCAAAAAAATTTGTTCCAAAAAATTATTTTTAAAAAATTGCATTTTTGATTTTTTAAAATTTCTACATGTCAATTTTTTTTATATTTTTTTTTTTTTTGCCACAATTTGTTTGTTAAAAAAAAAATTCTAAAAATTATTAAATATCTACTAAATTTATCATTTAATTTTCTCCTAAATATTTATACTACTGAAGTTAGCCGTCTGCTGTCAATTTTAAAAATTTTTATCACAAATCAATTACAATAAAAAAATGCTTGTAAAAATTTTCAATTGTAATTTTTATTAATTTTCACATGTGAAATTTTTTAATAAAATTTTTTTTATAATAATTTAATTGCCATTAAATTTTAAGCACATTTTTTATGTCTGTTGTCATAAATATTTAATAAAATATTGATTACACAAACGAAAAATAGATAATTAAAAAACCAAATTATTTAATTTCTAGCCAGCTTATCAAAATTTAAGGACACGTGTAGAAGGATCAGTAAATTCATTTCTATCAAAACAAACTTGGAAAGCTGACTTAAATAAGAATCAATTGCGTGAAACACTGCGTAAACATATATCAGACGCAGCATACTTAGACGCTGGTGTTGAACGTATTGTTGACCAAGTAGTTAATCCAAAAATATACTCTGTTTTTTTACCACAAGTAGAAGACGTCGTTTATAAGTATTTAGGTTTAGAGAAACCTAAGCGTGAAAAGAATGGTGGAACTTCAATAAAAGATCTATTACCAATTGATTTAGACCCAGTATCACCTGAGTCTGATAAAAATAGTTTAAAAGATGTGTCTCTTGACTCAATAGATGATCTAGAACTTTCCAATAATGATAAAGATAATAATGATCAAGTTGATAATGGTGAAAGTTTCCATGTTACCGATTATGAAAAAAGCATTGAAGAAAAAGAAGAAAAAGATTGTAAGGAAGTGGAAAATGAAGTTAACGGAACTGATTTAATTCAGAGTATGGAAGAAGAAAAACCGACTTGTTCAACACCTCCATTAGTAGATATTGGTTTAAATGACTCGATAAAGTCTGATGAAAAAACCGAAGAAGAGGAAGAAGACAGTCCTGTTTTTGAACCTATTGATGTAATTAATTTCCATGAATCAAATGTTTCTAATGACTCACATTTGTCTGGAATATCTGAGCTAACAAGTCATCGGTCACGCAGTCCAGATTTTCAGATAAATGAATTTTCTCGCGATCATTTTGATTTTAGTAATCAAGATTCTCAATTTTCAAAAGTATCTTCGGACTCTCGGTTGTCTATTGTTACTGATTTTGGATCTTCTAATCAAGCATCGACTCCTGTACCGGATCCTCCTAAAGAAGAAAAGTCAGTAGACAAAAATTATGATGATAAAAGTAAAGATAAAGTTATTGAATCTAAAGATTCAAATAAAAATTCAAAAAGTAGTTCGTCAAAAGAACGAGAAAAAAATGATTACAAATTTAAATCTTCTAAAGAACGTTCTGATTCACGGGACTCACGTAGTCATCGTGATCGTGATTATAAAAAAAAATCTACTGATTCTAAGAGTGATAAGGATAAAAGTAGAAGCAGTCGAGACTCTAGTGATAAATCCAAAGAAAAAGATAAAGATTCTAAGGATAAAATTAAAGATGAAAAAACAAATTCTTCGGGAAAAGAATCAAAAGATTTGAAAGATATTTATAAAGAAAAAATACGGGAATTAAGGGAAAAAAAAGAGTTGACGGAAAAGGAAAAATTGAATAAAGATAAAGATGGTCATAGGTCGAGAGATTCTAAGGATAAAAAAGACTCTAAAGATTCAAGCAAAGATTCTAAAGATCGGAGGGATTCTAAAGAACATCGCAGCTCAAGTTCTTCTTCTAGAAGTCATCGGCATGAGTCTAGTAGCAGGAGCAAGAGAGACGATTCTAAGTCTAGTCATGATAAAAAAAAGGATGACAGACATTCTAGGGATAAGAGTCGTAGTCAGGGTGAGTCTGATGGAAAACGGAGTTCAAAGGATGATAAAGATAAAGATTCTAAGTCACAAAAACGCAAAGAATCTAGATCCGATGACTCACGAAAGAGCTCTGATAAAAGTTCTGCAGAGAAAGAAAAGGATAAAGATAAGAAGCGCCGTGAGGAAAAAAAATCCAAGTCTAAAGATGATCATTCGAGTCTTCATAAAAGCTCTAATGATCGTAGATCATCTGATCGAGACGGATCAAGTGGGTCTAATAGTAAAAGCAGCAAAAATTCCTGTCCTGGGTCATCAACTTCTTCAAAGCCTAATTCAGGTCTTAAAGAAACGGGTAATACAAGTAATTCTAGTAGTGAAACTTCTGATGGTGTTGATGAAGCTCAGATGGAAGAGTGTCATAATGTTGATGCTGTTCAAGAAGATGTAAAGGTTGATCGAGATAATGGATCGGGGGTCAATGCTAAGCGAGTTGATTTAGGTCAAAGTGAAATAAGTCTTCCATTAAAAAAGCGCCCGTTGCATACTGAAGGTACTGATAGTTTAGTAGGTGAAATTAAAAAGCCAAAGCTTGAAAATTTTAGAGAAATTGCGAATAATAATGAGCAAGTTGTTAAAATAGTTCCTGAGAATGAAAGAGTTCAGATAATTGAAGTTTATGAACCTCAGGATGATGATGATGATGAAAATGAACCTTATCCGGATGATGCGGATATTAATTTAAAGTTAGAACAGTCCTCGGGTGTTATTATGGAGGGAGAGAATATTTTTAAAATAAATATTGATAATTGTAAATCTAATTTGTCGGAGATGGAAATGTCGATTAGAGAGTCGTTGAATGAAATGATTGTAGATAAAATTATGGATACTGATAGATATGAAAATAAAGAAGCTGATGGTACGTTGGAAAGTCATATAGTTGAGGTAAATGATTGCAATATTGAGGAGAAAAAAATTAGTGATTCTGAGGATGAAGATTGCTTGTATTTTGAACCTGATGAAGAAAGCGAAAGATTGATTAGGTTTAGGCAGTTTCTCAAGTCACAGAATATTAGTTACTATGGTGAGGATGATAATTATGTTAATAATGATGAAGATAATAATGATGATGATGATGATGTTGATGATCATGATGAAAAAATTGAACAATTGGTGCCAAATGAAGAAAATCAGGAATCTACGCTAGCTACTATGGCACCTCCTCAATTAAAACGTAAGCATTCTACTAGTCCGCTGTCGGATATTGTATTAAATTTGGATAATAATAATGATGGTCACAAAGATATGGATTCTGTTGTTGGTGATCTAGAGAAAGATAAAAAGAGTGAGAAGGATAAAGAAACTGGGCTAGGAAAGAAAAAATTAGGAAGGCCCAAAAGACAGAGACCTAGTGTCAGCTCTTCAAGTCCTAATGATGATTTTATAATGCCTTTGAGTCCAGAAAGCGATGTTTCTGCTACTAGTGACAAAATTTCAGCTAATCATAAAGATAAAGACGACAAAAGGTAATGTTTTTTGTTCATTAATTTAAGGAGGATAGCCACTGTGAGGATAGAAAAAATAGGTGATTTTCGGGAATTTTTTTGACTGGGATAATAAAAGAATTTGGGGATCGGGTTTTTTTTTGTTTTATAAAGTACTTATACATTAAAGATTATTCTCCTAAATTTTTATTAAAAAATACCATGTTGTTGCAAAGTTATAAGCATTTTTGTGGAGTACCGAAAAAATTTCCCTCACCACGGTGGGATCTCTAACTCAAAAACGGATTATCTAAAACAAAAAAACGAAACCGCGTTGTAATCTGCATACATGTGGTTATTGTTGCACGTAGGGGATTTTGAAAATTTGGATTTAAAAAAAATGGCGAAATATTAAAAATTTTTTCGTTTTTTTTTTTTTTTCTCATGTTTTTGTATTTAAACAGCTCTAAAAAATCTTAAAAATTAAAATTTTCAAAATCCTCTACGTGCAACTATAGCTACTAAATAGACGAATACGGAAAAAAAAAGTTGCAAATCGGTTCATATTTATTTATTCAAATTACAGATCCACCACTTCAAAAAAAAGGTAGCATAACTCGAAAAATATTCGGAATTTTCATATAAAATTCTAGATACATATTTTTGAATGTATAAACTTTGATTTAATAAAAAAAAATTTTTTTTTTTTTTTTGAAATTTCGCAGTGACTATCCCCTTTAATAGTATATTGTGTGACTAGGGATAAAACAAAACGATTTCAGACCAGAGTGAAATTGCCTGACATCACTTGATCTGAAATGGTGTTTCATTCCCCGCGCTACACATTATATTTTTTATATAAGTTGCATTAAATTAAAAATGCTAGTTTCAATGTCTGGAACCAACCAAAACTAGATAGTTTCAAACGAATAGCAAAAATACCATATTATTATCAAATTTATAAGAAAATTAAAAAGTACAATTCAAGAAAGTAATGGTTTATTTTTTATTGAACATTATTCGTAAATTGAATAGTTTTTTTTTTTTTTTTTTTTTTTTGTCATTCTTATTTATGCTTTGTAACAGAATTATAAAGTGTCAGTACAATTAACGGTTAAAATGACAATTATAAAGGTATAAAATAAACAAAAAATGCAAGTTTATCTTACGGGGAGAAAGTCATAATTTTTTGGAAGAAATGATTGATTCCTGCTCGGCAACAGTTGCATTGGTCTGAAAACTGAAATTGTCTAGTTTCGGTTGGCTCAACAGGCATTGAAACTCGTATTTTCAATGCAGATTATATGAAAATTTTATTATTATTTTTTTCAGTAATAATTTATTAAATTTTATCATTTAGATTAAAAAATAAACAACGTTATACAAGTGATGATTTATATAAGCCACGACCACTATTTGTTGGCTCGTCACGAAGAAATAGAAGATCAAATCCAGCATAGCTGTTACTTACAGACCACACATGGAAGATACTTTATTTACATAATTATTTAAATAACCGTAGTCTTTCAATGTGTTGATTAATCGTCGACGTATGAAAAAAAAAAATATTAAGAGTTTGTATTTTTTTACGCTTAATATAAATTAAAATTCTTCGACGTTTATAATGTATTATATACATAATAATAATAGAAAAATCGTGTACATAATTATTATATCTAAACTAGATAAGTACTTTTATATTCGATAAATTAATATTATTAGATACGAATATTAGTAGTGTTTTTTCTCAAATTTTTTATTATAAAAAAAAAATATGTACGTATAAATAAATTTACAGATGGTATTTATTAATTATCACGGTGAATATTTAACCACAAACCATTTTCACTAGTTGTAACCATACTTCGTACACTAAATTTTATTGGATTAGTTGTTTTATCGGAAAGTTCAACTCGATGATTTTTCAAAAAAGATATCAGTCCAAATTTCATTGATAGCATGGCAAACCGCATACCTTTTAAATGAAAAAAAAATATACATTGTTTTTATTGTAATTAATAAATAAGAAATTAAGGGGAGAAATACGTGTATAAGGCCGTTTCCATGCTAATTTTCATTAATTTTTTTAAGGTATAAAAAATTAATATTATTTATTAAAACTATCATGTTATTTTATACATATAGTTATGAGTATTTTTCGTATTAAACAACAATAGCAGAGATACCAGCTGATAGACATCGTAGGTTGTCTTCTGACTTAGCAGTTGGTGTGCAGTATGGAAGCCACAATTTTTATCTGAAATCAATGGCACAGGAAAATTACTTTTTTCTGTGCCATTGATTTCAGATAAAAATTGTGGCTTCTAAAGTGCACACCAACTGCTAAATCAGAAGACAACCTACGATGTGTATCATATCAGCTGATATCTCCGCGACTTTTTAAGTTATATTGTCGTAAAATATGGAAAAATATAAATAAATGTATAAAATAACCTGATAGTTTCAATAAATAACATTCATTTTCATACCTTAAAAAAATTAATAAAAAATCAGCATGAAAACATCTTTCTACACGTATTACCCCGCTTAAGAATAAGAATAGGTTGATTATAATGAGGGTCATACCAATACAACCGCGTGGTCCCTCGCCAAATGGTAGAAATGTGTAAGAGTTTTGAATATTATTGTCATCAAATCTATCTGGATTAAACTTATCTGGCTCTGGATAATAATTTGGATCGTGATGTATTCCGTAAACTGGAATCATTACTCTCATTCCAGCTGGTATTCTTAGTATTGTACCGGGAATTTCGTATGTCTCCTCACATTTTCGGGAGATCATTGCACCCGGCGGATATTTGCGGAGTGTTTCTGTAAATTATTTAAATATGTTTTATTTAGATTTATATTATTAAAATTTACATTTGAGTTGTATTGTTTTATTAAAAATTTTTAATTAAATTACCTAGAATAACTTTTTCGAGATAGGTCATCTTTTGTATTGACTCATAAGTCAGTTCTTTGTGTTTTTGCATCACTAAGGCAATTTCGGCTTTTACTTTTTTTTGAATTTCAATATTTATCCCCAACTCGTAAAGACAAAATGCTATGGTGTTAGATGATGTCTCATATCCAGCGACGAAGAATACATACGCTTGAGCGGCTATCATATTTTCATCTAATTCTGCGAAGTAAAAAAAAATTTATTAATATTTAGAAAAATTAAAAAAAAATAAAAAAATTTTATAATCAATAGTGAAATATTTTTTATTATCTACTATAAAAAAATTTAATCAAACTGAAATTGGTAGAAATCTGACATTATTTTTACAAATTAATTATAAAAAGAAAGTTTTTTTAATTTTCAGATGTGAAATTTTTTTCATGATTTTATTATACTAAAATTAGCTGACAACTATCAATTTTTAAATTCTTATAACAATTAAGACAATAAAAAATATTGAAAAAAAATTTCTCTAATAATTTTTTCAATTATTACATGTGAAACTTTTTTATTAAATTTTTTTTCATAACAATTTTGTTGCTATAAAATTATCAAAATACTCATCAATTTATCAATTTCAACTTTAGTGCTATAATTTGGTAATTATTTACAAATGGGGTCAACCCCATGTTAATTTATTTTTTTTTTTTTCTATCAAATTGATCAATCTTTTTTTTTTAAATTGTTCGTTTTTTTATATACTTTTCAAAAAAATAAATATCAACAACATTTAAAAAGTTTAAAATAGAAATTTTATTCAAAAACATGAAAGCCAAAATTTTTTCCAACTTTTAAAGTCAAAAAAGCTATCGAAATCTTTATTTTTTCCTTTCACAACATTTTTTTATCATAAATACGCCATAAAAACAAGCAGAATAAAAAAAAAATTTGAAAATGTTAATTTTTTTTTCTAGTCATGGCCCAACATAGGGTTGAACTGAATTGCAAATAATTACCCATAATTTCGTTATAAAAAAAAATAATACTAAAGTGAGCCGACATTTTTCATCATTTTTGATTTTTTTCCATTTATTGAATTAGAACTAAAAAATATTTTTGAAAAATTGCACTTATAGTTTATCAAATTTTTTTTTTAAACAATTTCAACATAAAAAATTTTTAAAATTTTTAGATATCGGCTAACTTAATTTTCATTTATAAAAATAAAAAAAACTGGCAGATATCAATTAATTTCATTATCATAAAAATTTACCTATATTATCTTGATCAGAATGACGATTAGACTGATTTTTGCATTTTAACTCAACCAACAAATCCATAAAATCATTTCTTCTTTGCTGAGAATCATCGCTCTCACGCAAAGCAACCATTTGCTTAACAACGTCTTGGAAAAATTTAGTAACATTTGGATCAGTAATTTGAGTTCCCAAAAATTTATAAACTTGTGGAATAGATGTGCGTAACATCCTCCAAAGCTGACTTTTAAATCCTGGCTTTGATATTTTCCTAGCCGCACGATGAAACTCCGATTCTTTTTCAGTCAGTGCATTTATTTGTATTCCAAATGCACAGCTTCCAATGACGTCAATCATAAAATTTACCGCCAATTCACGTACGTCTACCGGAGCATTACTAATTGATGCTTCGTTAATTAATTTTTCAAAAATACCTGAACACTCTTGTAACAATATAACCATTTTTTTTATTTTTCCCGCCGTAAATACTGGAGTTAATTTAGATCTCAAGTTTCTCCATTTATATCCCTCCAAATTGAACAGATGGCAGGATAACGGGTCCTGGGAATTTGTTGGAATTCCCCGATTTACAAAATACTTGAAGTCTTTCACAAGCACGGATTTTATCAATTCAGGATCTCGGATTATTAAAATCGGCGTACGGACACGAAATACACCAAAAAAAGGTGAATCAAACCAATTGTACATTTCTTCCATCACTTCTGGTAGCGATTTGCGAAATAGCAACGAATCAAAGAAATTACCAACTATTATTGTTGGCTTTTTATACGAAATACCGCGAACGGACCAATAATTGAATGTGCTTGTTAAATATAAATAAAATAAAAGTGATAAAAATACAAAACTTATAAAATAGCTATTAAATAATAAATTAAAAATAAAAAATAGTTCAATCATTTTAGATATATTTTTTTCTATCAACAAAAAAATTAAACGCGTATAAATTAATAATTTATTAAAAATTTACACTGATATAAATGAAATGAATGAATTATAAATAAAAAAAAATTTATGAAGGTCAATAATATTTAAACATTAATTATACGTTAATTTATAATATATAACTAAAGAATAAATTTTGTTTAATTTATGAGTTATTTTAATGAAGTAGAAAGACAATATATCCGTTCGGTTTCACGACTGATCAACGACTGCAATGATTGTAAAAGGAATGTATGAATTTTTTTCAAAAGAGCCAAAACATACCAATGAGGATCATTCTTAGGGTAAATAAATATACACCGATAATAAACATGCTAGATATTTTAGGTTTTATGTCTATTGAAGATAGATTAAAGTATAATATATGATTAATAAGTTAACATCTGAATATTTGAATACAGAAATTCATAAATCTTGTCATAATTATAATATGAGACCAAGATAATTTAGTTTTGACAAAGAAGATAACAAAGACAACAAAGAAAATTTTAAGTTATCAGGGTTTTAATTTTATTTAATAAATAAATAAATTGACTGGTGATACTAAGAATTCAAATACCTTCGCAGAAAAAAAAAAAAAATTAAGTTGAATTAAGAGAAAAATTCTTGAACCAGAAAAAATAATTTTGAAGATTTTATTTATTTATTTTTAAAATTAAAGTTTCATGCCATTAAAGTTTAATTATATATAATATCCAATTCGGTCACGAAAAAATATCTTTAATAATAATATTAGAGACACTAAATTTATTTTTAAAGAAATGCCCTCGGCAATTTACAACAAATTTTATTTTGTATAGGGTAAATGCACCAGTAGTTGACCGATTAAGGATGTTTGGCATTTCAATTGATCGTAATTAAATTATTATACGCTAAAAATTAAAAATTTTAAGTTTATATGAACCTTAAATATACAAGTTTTTGATATGTGATGTTATTTAAAATAATTATTAATAAAATTACATATAAATTCACGTTTAATAAATCAACATGCAAAGATTCAGTGATATAAGTAAATTTTTGAAGACAGCCTAAAAAGTTGTATGCACATGCCAGAAATTTTGGTATATCAAGTAACTTATCCTGATACATCTTCCAGGCCCGATGAAGTATCTCTTTTTTATTAATATACTTGTTTTCCGTTGGCTGTCGAATAGATAAACCCATCATCAACGAACCCCACTCACTTCGAGTAACACTTTGGAGGTTTTTTAAGTATTCTGGAAAAAAAAAATTGCGCAGTCATAAATTTCATATTCTTAACTATTTAAGCGATATTTGCATAACTGCGATTGTTATTAAAACTTTTCATTACCCATAAGCTGCCAAATTGAGGGGTGACTGCCCATTCTTTTCCGTAGAACTCGATGATAAGCTTCTATTTCATTATTCGTTACCTTTTCCGTTAAAAATACACTAAGTTTTATTGGTGTTACGCGCTTTATCCACCAACCTTCAAAATACTTTATGAAGTCAGTGAACTGTTCTTTGACATCATCTACTGTATTTGTCAGTAACCAGTTGAAAGCTAAAACCATGTGTTCCTGAGGCAGAAGAGGAATTCCCATCAATTTTCTATAAAAAATTTTACTTTCTCGCCAGCCTTTTAATCGCTCCATAAATTTCGTTCCTTTTTTTTTTTTTCAAGTTTCTCATTGAAGCCTGCGTACAAATTAGTAAGTTATCAAATTATTTAACGAAAAAAAAAAAAAACAATTTAAAAAAACTTACATTTAAAAAATGAAAGTAACACCGGATAATCTTAGCATTGGGAAAAATTGCATCTATAGCTGAAGATAATCCCTCTTCAAAATCGACAGAAACAGATGATGGATTGATATGAGGAGCAAACACTTGTGAAAAATGATTTAATACTGCCGTGTATGCTGCAGTCGTCTTTGATGTCATGATAAACCCAAGTAATTGGTAAGGCCTGTAAAATAATATTAAGATCATTAACACCAACTGTAAATTGTCGATCATAATTTTTTTGTATACAATTTTGACGACGAATATAATTTTATCAAACATTTTATGTTTAATAATCTTGCTTGTTGTACAAAAACAATGTTAGGTTTCATGAAGCCAAGAAGGATACGTGTGACAGACATAAATACTTTTTAAAAATATGTATTACTTAACAAAATAATTACCGTATCAGAAACTGTAGCCATTATCGTCAATAGTTGTATATACTTGGAGATATTTCTAGGGCACACTTATGTAAACATAATATTATCACGTAAACATATTTATATTTTTATTTTATATAGGTTAGAAACTTACAATTGTGCATGCGGTCAATTACTGGTGTTTTGAAAAATAGCAGGTTCCAATAGATGACCGAAGTCATTTATTGATGGTACAACGGTGTTTTATTGTGCCAGTATCTGACCGGTCGTTGAATTGGTATTTACTTGATTGTTTTTGTCAAATCTTATTGAGAGATTTGTTAAGAAACTATTAAAGACTACTTCAGAATTTAATTTGGCAAGATTAACCTAATAGAAACTTTTTTGTTAACTAAAACATGTAGTCGCCTCTCGGATACTCTACTACAGTATTTGACCGATTTGAATCAGATTATGCGGTGAAAAATTTTCATGAATTATTTTCGATGTTCTAAAAATTAAATAAAATCTGGAATACCTATTTATTGTCATGATTATAAGTTCAACAATAGTTAAAAATAAATTTCAGGGTCATAAAAAATGCAGTTAATAATTAAAATTTTTTTTATGAAAATTAATTTTTTTTTCATTTTTTTACAATATGTTACACTTTCATGTGTAAAATGTTTAGTAATGATTTTATATAATAAATAGAACCTTTGAAGAGAAGATAGATTTAAGAAATTTTTTAAAAGTTGAAAGAAATGATTAAAAAAAAAATTTTTAAGAAGAGAAAAATAAAACTATAAAAAAATTTTTTAGTGATTAATAATTGGTCATCACTAATTGATATAATATATCTAATAGTTTATAATCACTATTTGTACACCTGGAATGTTATTATTTTAGAATCACCCTTTTTGCTTCACTTTTTATTTTATTTGCTGGTTCTCCAAAAATGTCAAATTTATTGTCTTAAATCAAGACAAAAAATTTTTAAATTAAGTAAAGTATACTTGAATAGAGAAAAATTTCTTAGTTTAAGAATTTTTCTATTCAAATGAAGAAGATTAAGTTCTTCATAATTATTTACTTGATTCAAGTGAATTTTTTTTCTGTGTTGGAGTAATTTAAAAGAAATCTTAGAAAAGATATTAAACTATTTATGATTTAATTAAAATTGAATGTAACAAATTAAATTATAACTTAAAACAAAATTTTATGATTAAATTCAGTGAAATTTTAAAGTAGCTTTTGAGCTAGCAAATAAACTTATATTATTATATTAAAAGTCTTTATTATCGCGGATTCTTTATTTTGTTAATTGGTTATTCGATAAGTATTTCAAGTTAATTATTAAAATTTTATTTATTTATTCACTAATAAAATATTAATGGTGATGAAATAAATTTATTAATTTACTTTTAGTAGTTTCTTTTTTTATTAATTAACAATTCACGCATTTGTTGATAATACAAGTTCTGTCACAATTGATACAATCAGTTCATAACATTTAGTTCATTGTTATTAATAATAATAATTATAATAAAATTAATTAAAATCCGTAAAAGTAGTTAATAATTCATGCCCCTTTTCACTGTAAAAAAAAAAAAATATTTTTTTTTGATAAAAAAATTTTTTTTAACAAAGCTAAAATTAAATAAAACATTTGTTAATAACTAAAATATGTGCTTTTTTGAAATATTATTTTAAAATAATAATTAATTAATCGATTCAATGTATGGTTATAAAATATATATGTTATGTATATACATGAATTATTTTATCGTTAAATAATTATTTGATAAAAATGTTAGTTGTGCGTACAATAGAATAATTAGCCATAAATCAACATCTTTTTCTATTTGTTAATAAATAGCTTAAAAAATAATTATATAATTAATAATAATGCAATTTTTGTGCCGTATTATTAATAAATATTCATTGAAAAGGGTAAAAATTATTTAAAGTTAATTATTTTTGCACAACAGGCACAAGAGAGCATACACTTTACGTACAGCAATTAGTTTATAAAATAACACGAATTTAACACATCTATGAGTATCTTTATTATTATAATTATTGATAATAAATATGTTATTTATAAAAAAAAAAAAATTCAGTACAGTCTATCTAATCGAAGTTTGCTAATAATTACATGACTAGAGCCTGATTATCTAATTTTTTTTCTAGATTCAAATGTCATAGTTTTATTTTTTTAATCTCAATTTAATTCAATAATTATTAATATATCGATATCACAAATATTTATCTTAATCTTTACAATTTTACGGATAATAAAAATACTTTATAAAGCAGAAGAACATATCGTTACATTTATATATTAAATAATGACCACATTCTATAATCTAAAAAAAAATTCCTTGGCTTTTTTATTATTTATTTTTTTAAATTCATCTTTATTGCATTATCTTTATTTAAGATAATATTTATTAATCCGAAAAATATTTATCTAAGTAATAGACTTATTAAAATTTTAAAAGCAAACTTTAATAAAAAATTTATTTAAAAATAAATTTAATCATTAATTTTCATATTAAAAAATTCAAATAAAATTTCTACTCTTTAATATTTTTTTTATATAAAAAAAAAAATTATTTTATAATTATGTAGTCACTACAATTTACGCACATAAAATGTAAACAACAATTTCAAATTCAATATTGAATAAATAAATTAACAATTAAAGGCTTTGAAAAAAGCCTTTCAACCTTTCATTTAATTAATCATTTTCTTTTTCTTCAACAAAGTTGAATTATTCAACACGTACAATTATCTTTCTTTTACCTTGCAAAAATCCGATTGAAATAAAAAATAATCAATCGAGTAGAGACTATTAAGCTAGACGCTAATTAAGCGTTTTGGCTCTGGTATTAATTCATCTTATAATGCTGCTAATCACATTGCCAACCGGATGATAATACTATTTGTTAATGACTAATGATTATGATCATGATGATTGACGATGTAATAGAAATTTCAGATGCAAAGGCAATAGCTTTTATTTAGATGCGATTAATCCTTCTTCTTCTTTTATGTGATCAGCAGTGATTAAATTTCATGCTACCTTTTTCTTCGTTGGTTTTTTACTTCGTGGTAAAGTTGCAAAACTTGTTATCTAGAAAATTAAAAAAAAAAAAAAACAATTCAATATTATTTATATAAATTAATTTTAAAAAAAATTGCTTGTTTATTTTTAATTATAAGCAACACAAATTATAGTAATTATTTACAAGTAGGGTCAAACCTTTTTTTTTAATTTTTTTTATTCTGATTTTTTTTACAGCCGATTTATAATAAAAAAATATCGTGAAAAAAAAAAAAAAAAAAAAGATTTTGATAACTTTTTTGCCTTCAAAAAAGTTGGAAAAAATTTTGGCTCTTGTTTTTGGATAAAATTTCTATTTTATCTTTTTTTTTTGAAAATTACATAAAAAATAAACAATAAAAAAAAAAGTTGATTATCACAATTTTCTTCAAGGAAAAAAGTAAACTGTAATAAATAATAGTTGATTTATAATTAGTCATAATCAACTGGAAAAAATTTACCATTTCAAAGAGTAAAATCGTGATTTTAACAATCACTTTATAATATTTATCATTTAAATGCTACAATTCATTATTTACACGGAAGAAAATACTATTTCAAACAGTAATATTCGCTATATAAAAGTCCAAAATGTTAAAGTATAATAATTAAAAATTTTGACTTTGATATCGACGTTCTAATTAGCAAATTGTTTAACTCCATTTTAAAAAATCTTCCATTTGTACGGAAAAAAAAAAAAATTGTTCAAAATTTATTATGACTGTAAAAAACAATTTAATATCTAATAAAGGTATAATATTTTGGTTTTGATTATTCAAATAATTTATAGTAACACTATTGCTACATCAAAATGTTAAAAAATCACCTTCTAAAAAATAAGGAGTCAGACCAATTGCTAATTAGACCGTCGATATTTATCATTTCGTTCCTCAAAAATGATCGCATGATATGTAAAAAATATAAACTACAGTTACTAAATTTTCTATACAAGCAACGTCAATATTTACAAAGTACAGATGGTAAATTTTAAACGCAACGCTATAAATCAAACTATAATAATTACTGACTTGCTTGGGCTGGTAAAATATATATTTTAAGAGTAGAATTTTTACTGTTTCAAATGATAAATTCCCCAAGTGTGAGACCTTCCTCTTGTCCTTATAGTATAGACTATATATTGAAACAGTAATTTTTACTGTTCACTGAGAAAAAAAACGTATTATTCTTGAGAATCTTTAGTATTATTCTTTATTAATCCATCAAAATTAATGCCAACATTAAAATGTTTATTATCATGATAGATATTGAAATTTTTTTTCTGGACAAAAAATTTTTTTTCTCAGTGCTTGAAACTAATTTTTTAAGATAAGAGAATCGTTATTAACTATAGTGACAATTAATAATCACATTTTCGATATTAAATTATAAATTGTGGCTTTCACATTTTTCACATTAAGTTTTGTAATATTTACATTTTTTGCTACCCCGATGTCCGCTGTACTATTTGAAATTATAAAAATTAACCGGAATCTCTGAATTTTACAGTTTACTTTTTTTCCGTGTAAAAAATTTATAAATTATTTTAGAAATTTGTTCAAATTATGGTACACTTTTTTTTTTTAATTGTTCATTTTTTTATTATATGTATTTCAAAAAAAATATATCAAAATTTTCTAAAAAAAATTTCATTCAAAAAAATGAAAATTAAAATGCACAGTAAAAAATTTTGCGTCAAAAAATTTAGTGTTCAAAATTTATTTATTAAATATTTAACTCTTTTCTGTTGATTTAACAGAATAAATGTTAAATTTACACATAAAAGTGTTAAATGTTTAACATAAAAATTTTTAACACAAAATTTTTTATTGTGTGGTAGAGCCCACTTGTAAATAATTACCCAAATTATTCTCAATAATAAAGACTTTCTACTTTTATTGCAATTAGAACATCTTTGTCTGTTACACACTTAAAACACACATTGTTAACGCAAAACAAGCATAATTAAATGAATTAATTAATGAGAAATAATAATAATAATGAATTAGTGCAACACATAATATGTTTTGTGGTTCACTCTCACTCTCAACAAAGACTCAAACAAACCAAATAATTATTAATTTTCCCAATGAAAAAACTTTATTTATTCTTTATCAACATGATTTTCATCATTACTCAATTTACTTTGATCACATTGGTCAAGACTGTCAGTACGAAAATCAATGTAAGTATCAGAAGTGATAGTCTGGTCACCAATAACAGTTTTAAATAAAATATCTTCAACATCTGGATTATTATTATCAGTATTATTCGTACTGTCTTGATTATCATTGCTATTATTAGCTGCATAATCTTGTGAGCTAACACTGGGCGAACGTGATCTCGAAGATTCAGATCTTGAATTAACTCCGCTTTTGTCCTTATTGCCAAATAAATTCCGTGGAATTGCTAAAAATCTCGACAAACTTTTTTTTTTTTTATTATTTTTAGATACAGATGGAGATGAGTGACGATGAGAAGTAGTAGGATGAGTAAAAAATACATTTTTTGTGTTATTAACATTGGTGAAGGTCTTTACTGTACCAGTTTTAATAACGAGTGTTGCTTTTAATGCTTGTTCGATATCCGTTTCTTCTTCAGGATCATTATCTGAATTTAATTGACTTTTTGAGCAAGGGACTCTCGGTGCAGGTTTTTTATTGTATTTACCAGCACGATCGCAATCAGAACTGCTTCGCGACACACTTGGTGATGACAGGAGACTGCTTTTTGAATTACTTTTAACTTCCAAGTACGTTGAATCTCTTCCTTCATTCGGAGGCGGATGAACAATACTTGTCACCGCTTCATGAGCGGTATTTAACAGTCTTTTTAATTCTTTAAATTTTTCCTGGCATATTTCATCAGTTATTTTTGTAATGTCGACATTTGAAATTGAAGAACAAGGTAATTTTTCTTCACTAGTTACTTTTAGAATTTCATGTGAGCTAGATAATTTTTTCACTTCTTTAGGAATAGATAATGATGAATTATCTGAAGAAAATTTCTTTAATTTTTCAGAAGTAGAATTTATCAAGTCATTTTTTTCAATTAATTTTGTCAGATTTTTTGGATCTTCTATAGAGTCTGCACTAGATAATTTTTTTATTTTATCTTCAGTAAGTCCACTAAATCCGTCTAAATTAATTAAATCAGTAGATTTTGTTGCAATTAATTTTAACAAATCTTCAGAAGTAGTAGAATTTATCAAGTCATTTTTTTCAATTAATTTTGGAATATTTTTTGGATCTTTTCTAGAACCTCCACTAGATAATTTTTTTATTTTATCTTCAGTAAGTGAATCAGAAGCGTTTAAATTAATTTCTTCAGCAGATTTTGTTGCAATTAATTTCGACGAATTTTCAGAAGTAGCAGAATTTATCAAGTGATTTTTTTCAATTAATTTTGAATCTGCACTAGATAATTTTTTTATTTTATCTTCAGTAAGTGAATTAGAAGCGTCTAAATTAATTTCTTCAGTAGATTTTCTTGTAATTAATTTTGACAAATTTTCTTCAGAACTAATTTTAGGATTATTTAATTTTTCAAATTCTGCTGAAGATTTTGATAAATTAGAATTTTTTTTTTCTTCCTTATTTTTATCATCTTCACTAAAATTTTTAGTAATAGAAAGCTTTTCAATATCTTTAACACTGTGAGAATCAATACTCAGGTCTTTAAATTCTCTATCAGTCTTTTTATAATCACACTCGACCTCATTAATTTGAAGTCCATTAGCATTATCATTAGCATTAGAGTCTTGTATTGATCCAGAGAAATTTTTTAAAAGACCCGGATAATTTAAAGGTGCATTACCGTGCATTTGTGACAAATACAGCATAAGTTGTAGACTTTGGTGAGCGGTAATTACAGACAAAGCTGGTAATTGAGGATCCACTAACTCACACGTGTCTTCTTCATCCTTTGAATACGAGAAATTGACCATTAATCGGCCAGTAATCCATAAAATAGTTTAAAAAAAAAAAATCATCCGTACAATTATTTTTTTTTTTACATTTTATAAAGTTTGAATTTTTATAAAAATTTGTAATTTTGTATTTTTATGATACTTGGACGTGGGTTTAATTGATTACGAACCTCGGGTAATTTTTTAGCAGTAGATCGAGGCTTTGAAGATCTCGTTCTTGCTCCAACACTCGATGTCCTTAAAAGCGTTTCCGTGTGTGGCGTCATGCGGTGAGTTTGAACGGCTTCTCCACTGCTGTAACCGCTGGATATGTCGTCTGATGACCGTATATTACTGCAAGAGATTAATAATTAATTTTCCGTGTAAAAAAAAAAAAATGATAAAATAAAAATAAGAGTATGCATACTTTAAACTACTTATCGGTTCTCTAGGCCTAGGTTGTATTACATCAACGTCTACTTCAGAAAAAAACATATCTACGCGATTACAGCTTGATTGTGTTCTACGTGGGCTGTACCCTCTGCGTCCTGGATTTTCTCTTCGACGAGGTTCTGCTATTATTTTAATAATTATTTAATTTATTAGTTTTTTTTATTTATCAGGTTGTATCTGAGAAAATGTTAATAATAAAGAAATTACGTTGTATTTTGTATACTAATGATATTTTTAACGATATAAGCTTATCCTGGAGTTACACTCGTCGAGAGCTTTCATTTGAGTACCCACATCAATTTTTTTTTATATTTTATATTTCACAAATATCAGAAATATCATATATATATAAAATATATGGAAAAAATCGTGTGTGTACTCAAATGAAAAGTCTCGATGAGCGTAACATCAGGATGAGCTTATGGCTAAAAAAAAGTCAATAATAAAGAAATGACGTTGTATTTTGTCTACTAATGATACTTAGAACGATATAAGCTCATCTTGATATTACGCTCATCGAGACCTTCCATTTGAATACCCACATCAATTTTTCATATATTTTATATATTTATATATATATATATATATATATAAAATATATGAAAAATATATATAAATGCATGTGGGTACTCAAATGGAAGCTTTTGAAGAGAGTAACATCGGGATGAGCTTATATTTTTAAAAATGTCAATAATTAAGAAACGACGTTGTATTTTGTCCTCTGATGATATTTTTAACGATATAAGCTCATCCTGGAGATATACTCATCGAGACCTTTTATTTGAATACCCACACAAATTTTTTATATATTTTATATATTTCATAAATATAAGAAATGTCATATATATAAAATATATACGAAAAAAATCGTGTTTGTACTCAAATGAAAGGTCTCGATGAGGATAACATCAGGATGAGCTTATATCTTAAAAAATGACAATAATTAAAAAATGCCATTGTATTTTGTCCACTGATGATATTTTTAACGATATAAGCTCATCCTGGAGTTACGCTCATCGAGAGCTTTCATTTGAATACCCACATGAATTTTTCTATATATTTTATATATATGATATTTCTCATATTTGTGAAATATATAAAATATACAAAAAATTCGTGTGGGTATTCAAATGAAAGCTCTCGATAAGCGTGACATCAGGATGAGCTTATATCTAAAAAAATGTCAAAAATAAAGAAACTACGTTGTATTTTGTCCACTGATGATATTTTTAACGATATAAACTTATCCTGGAATTATACTCATCGAGACCTTTTATTTGAATACCCACACGACTTTTTTCATATATTTTATATATTTCATAAATATGAGAAATATCATATATATATAAAATATATGAAAAAAATCGTGTTTGTATTCAAATGAAAGGTCTCCATGAGTGTAACATCAGGATGATCTTATATTTTAAAAAATGTCAATAATTAAGAAATGCCGTTATATTTTGTCCACTGATGATATTTTTAACGATATAAACTCATCCTAGAGTTACACTCATCGAGACCTTTCATTTGAATACAAACACGATTTTTTTCATATATTTTATATATTTCATAAATATGAGAAATATCATACATATATAAAATCTTCTATCAAAAAGCTTATGCGACCTTTTCATTGTTGTCACTTTTCGTTGCTAAGGTAACTACTTTGACAACGGTTCAATATTAATGAATAAAATTTGTAAAAATATTGATAAATTAAATTATCGATAATAAACATGGTGGCAAAAGCGCGCTCAATTCTCTAGTAATATTAAATAGAAATTATTCAATTAATTACGTAATGTAATAATTTAATTATACCTATCATATCTGTCTCGTCGTGCATCATTGATGTATTTCGATTTTCATCCTCTTTCTCGCCTGTCAGGTCACTCAGACTGTAGCTCTTTTTTAGCTGTTGCACTAACCCACCTCCACCCTGTAAATTTCAAGAATGCAAGAGAGAATTTACGTGGTATAAATAATTTTGTTCATTTACAAAATAAAAAAAAAATAATTAAAAAAAAAAAAAGCTACAGTTTTGCAAATAAAATTATAATAAAAAAAAAGTATGATTCTTACCAAAAATAAATGAAAATATTAATAAATTATCAGCCATCACCGTGATAATTTTCAGTGAATTATTTTAAGGTTTAATTTTATCCAAAGTCCATTATTTTAATATTCTATTAATATAATCATTAATCATCACTACTGTTATGCAGCCACTGAGTTCATTATATTTGCATCGTAATCATATATCCAGCGTCGTCTAAAGCTTTTTCTTCATTAATTTTGATAATTAGTGCTTAATATTTTAGCATAATATTAAATTAATTATTAATATTGAATTAAAATTTAATAATTTATTTATTATGATAAATTAAAATAGCTTAAAGCATGATTAAGTAAAACATAGTCTTGTGATGTTAAAAAACGTATTTATTTATTTATAGATTATAAGAAAATTATGATACGAGGATCTTTGGATTCAGTTAAATATACATATAAAAAAAAATTACTTATTATTTAGTAACAATCCTCTGTCACTTTTCTCTTGTATGTTATCCACAAAAAACAAACATAATATGTAAATAGAGGTAACAAAAAAAATATTATACTAATGATTATGTTGATTAATTATTCTTAATGATTATCACTGAAGGAAATTGAAATTTTTTTTTTCTGATAATTTTTGTAAGTAAAAAGTTATCTAATTTTTATTATGAAATAAAAATTTGGTAATTATTTACAAGTGGGGTCTACCATTTTATTTTTTTGAATGAAATTTTTTTTTTTAATTCATAAAAAAATGAACAATTG
>CAJNRD030001117.1:4502860-4515935 GCA_905319865.3 Cotesia congregata | reverse complement strand
TATACTCATCAAGAGCTTTCATTTGAGTACCCACATGCATTTTGATATATATTTCACATATACATATATATATTTATATAATATATATAAATATATAAAATATATGAAAAATTGATGTGGGTACTCAAATGAAAGGTCTTGATGAGCGTAACATCAGGATGAGCTTATATCTTAAAAAATGTCAATAGCTAAGAAATTCCGTTGTATTTTGTCCACTGATGATATTTTTAACGATATAAGCTCATATTGGAGTTACACTTATCGAGACCTTTCATTTGAGTACCCATATCAATTTTTCATATATTTATATATTTCATATATATGAGAAATATCATATATATAAAATATATGAAAAAAATCGTGTTTGTACTCAAATGAAAGGTCTCGATGAGCGTAACATCAGGATGAGCTTATATCTTAAAAAATGTCAATAGCTAAGAAATTCCGTTGTATTTTGTCCACTGATGATATTTTTAACGATATAAGCTCATCCAGGAGTTACACTCATCGAGACCTTTCATTTGAGTACCCATATCAATTTTTCATATATTTATATATTTCATAAATATGAGAAATATCATATATATAAAATATATGAAAAAAATCGTGTGCGTACTCAAATGAAAGGTCTCGATGAACATAACATCAGGATGAGCTTATATCTAAAAAAATGTCAATGGTTAAGAAATGACTTATGGTCATTATGCATATTATATAATTATAAAATAATAAACACCCCAAAAATAGGGTGGGCTCCACTTGTAAATAATTACCAAAAAAATTGATTGCTTTGTAAATTTTAATATAAAAAAATCAATTTCCTGTTTTTTTATATATATATGTATTTATCACATTGAGTTATTATAAAACGTGGTATTTCTATCCGTTGGCTTGTGATGCGTTACACAATTTTGTTACAAATTCATTTATATTATATGTAATTATTTATAAACTATCAGCTATAAATATTTAAATTAAGACATGACTTAATTATCTAAGATAGTCGCTAAATTGAAACATAAAGAAAGAATTACAATTTTGTTTTTTTTTTAATTTTCTTTTCAGTCTTATTATACATTCACAATGATTCATAGAATTTTTCGAAGGATCTTTTATCAATTTTCTATAATAATAATAATAATAATAACTATTAATTAGCAACTAATTATCTTGCTTATCAGTATGATACATGGCAAAATTTCATTTAACAATATAAAAATGTTTGTTGCTAATTAAAATATTTGCTAGTTGACATTAAAGCACATGATACGTTCAACAATTAAGGCAATCGCGGTGGGGATTATATTGTTGAAAAATAACATACAATTTTAATTAATTATCTAAATGTTTCTTTTACATATGCCCTGAGTAAAAAAAAACTAATAATTTTTTTGAAAATACAATTAAACAATATTTTATCCAATAAAACTAAATTAACGTAGCAATAATTATTTAAATTTTTATTACACCAAAACTATTTATTTTAAACTTTAAAACTTTCAAACATTTTTTGTAATAAATTTTCTTTAAAAAAATTTTCAATAGTTTTTAAATTAAAATTTAAAGCATGAATTTTAAAGAGAATTTATTTTTTTTTTACAAAAAATGTCCTTAGTTATTTTTTTAAAATAACAGTTTGAATAAAAATATTTTTTTAAGCCAAAAAAAAATATTTTAATTGCTACAAAAAAAAATTTTTATGGAGATCTCATATTTTATTTATTTAAATAAAAACAATTTTATTTATTTAAATAAAAAAAAATTTATTTATTTAAATAAAAAAAACTTTTTTTTTTAATTTTATTTAATAAATTTTCTTTAAAAAAATTCTCAATAGTTTTTAAATTAAAATTTAAAGCATGAATTTTAAAGAGAATTTTTTTTTTTTTACAAAAAAAGTTTTTAGTTATTTTTTTAAGCCAAAAAAAAAATATTTTAATTGCTAAAAAAAAAAAAATTTTATGGAGATCTCATATTTTATTTATTTAAATAAAAAAAATTTTATTTATTTAAAAAAAAAAAAATTAGCAACTACAAATCGGCGTCGTCACTATATTCATCATATTTACGTAGTGGGCTAGAATTGGTTTGATTGGCTGTATTTTTTTTACGTCTAGTTGTTCTGCGTAATCTTTTTGGTGATTTAACAGCTGGTATCTTAAAATCATCAACTGAAGATGAAGTTTCATCAATAACAAAGTGTGATAAACTGCTCTCGTCATCGCTAACAATTTCAACTTTAATATCCGGTGTTTGTGATTCAAAATCAACAGTCATATTTAAATTTCCCTGGTGATGCGACTGCTTTTGATGATGATGTGGACTTGACCTCTGGGGTGACAATGAATTATCCAAGCTGTTTTTCCGGCTGTCCTTCTCCTTCAGCGGTGATTTGTTGCTGGTTAAGCTAGAAATCGGCGAGTCGGTTTGATCGTTATGTTCGTCTTGATGAACAGAACTCGGAATGACACTTGGGAAGTTCTTGATTGTTTTTTAATTTTTTTTTTTTTTTTTTTTTTTAATTTTAAAGCGATCGTTGGTGATGTTAGTTGATGTTGATTAATCATTGGATTTTTTATTTTTTTAATTATTTTTTTTACCAGATGATTAGTGCGTGATCGTGAAGTTTTCAGCGATGGATAAAAAAAAAATGAAATAAAATTAAAAAAAAAAAATAAAAATTGTTAGATGGATAAATAAAAGCGTAAGTGCATACTAATTTATTTTTAATTAATTACGTAAAAACAAATAAAATTAATATTTTTTTTTTTTTAGTCGGGGAAAAAATAATTAAAGTAGTAAATCAAAGAAGAAATATTTTAACTCACTTTAATTGCCGTTTGCATGAGTACTGTGGTGGCGTAATTGACACCCTTAGTACCAAGATGAAGCACCGCCGTGTAGCCTTGTTCGGTGGCACGTGCCAAAGCGTCATCGATCTCAGCTTCACGGCGTATGAGTGCGGGATGCACGAAACGCCGATATAGGATACTCGAACCCTTGGTTGCGGGACTCAATAACCAGATCACCAGAATTATTTTGATCTCGTAATAGAACGGGAACCTATTCATATAGAAAATATTCTTCAATGATTTTTTTAATCCAGAGCTTAAAAAATATACGCGTGTTTTAATTTTTGTTTTTCGGGTCATGGCCTCGTTTTGTACATCAAGTTATCAAGTTTAGTTTTTGATATTTAGAATCGACGGAAATTTAAATAAAAAAATTTAATTAGGTTTCGTTTTTTTTTTCTAAGTTAATTAAAAACTAGCAACCTTGCAGTCATTATGTGACTTGTGAACTATAAATAAATAAAATTTTGCTCTATTACATCAATGACTTTTGTTAAATTGCGCTGTACTTTCTTAAATATTGAAGTTTTTTAAGATATAAGCTCATCCCGATGTGACACTCATCAAGAGCTTTCATTTGAGTACCCACATGCATTTTTGATATATTTGTCATATATAAATATATAAAATTTATATAAATATATAAAATATATGAAAAATTGATGTGGGTACTTAAATGAAAGATCTCGATGAGTGTAACATCGGGATGAGCTTATATCTTTAAAAATGTCAATAGTTCATAAGATACAAGGTCATTTTTTAATAGTTGACATTTTTGAAGATATAAGCTTATTTCAAGGTTACACTCATCAAGAGCTTCCATTTGAGTACCCACATGCATTTTTATATATTTTTCATATATACATATATATAATATATATAAATATATGAAAAATTGATGTGGGTACTTAAATGAAAGGTCTCGATAAGTGTAATGTCGGGATGAGCTTATATCTTTAAAAATGTCAATAGTTCACAAGATACAAGGTCATTTCTTAATTATGTATCTAGAAATAGAGCATTTTCGAATGCAGCTTAAATATTTGTCATAGTAAATTGACTATCAGTAAGAATGATATGAAGCCTTGAAAAGGCACAAATTCAAGTCAAGACTTTTCCAACGATACCAAACTTAACCATAAAAACCCATTTTATCATATAAATACACTGGCTACAAAATTTTGCTTATTCTCTTAATACTATAGATGAAAAATAATTATGAAAATTTTCAAAAAAATAATTTTTTTTTATACTGAAAATTTTTTTGATAAAAAAACTACAAGTAGAAATTTAAAAAAACTTAAAATGTTAATTCATTATTCTTTAAATACTTCTCATTTTTTTTTTTTTATTAAAAAAAAACTATTTTAAAATAAACAATTAAATTATTTAAACAATAAATCAACCTCAACTCTCTGTAATCTATAAAGTACATACAAAAATATATGAATGAATAAATGATACTTGAATCAATACCTAATTCAATAATGGAGCATTAGCCTCCTGAGTAAATTTACACTAGTTATCAGATTAGTAACTCAAACATTATTATCTTTCTCCTTTTTTACTTACACTCTCTTACTCATTAGTATTTATATTGTCATTAAAAATTATAACATATTTTACCATACTAAAAATAGCAGGCAGCTGAAAATTTTTTTAAGTTTAAAGTAACAAACAAATAAATATACGGAATAAAAATGCAGTAAGGGCATAATACTAAAGTTAGCCGACGTTTTTAATTTTTTTTCAATAGTTAAATTAAAACAAAAAAAAATTTTTTCAAAATTGCCCTTACAGTTTTTAATATTTTTTACAAATGAAATTTTTTATTTTAGTAATTTTTTCAATAAAAAAAAATTCTAAAAATTTTTAGATGTCGGCTAATTTAATTTTCATGGTAAGAGCAACTACATTTGGAGAGAGCCATTTACTACAGAATGAAGTATATATTTACTATAGTTTGTTTTAGAGTGATTACCACGTGTAGTAAATTCAACTCCAAGTATAATTGTCCTTAACGCACGTGTTTTTTTGTGCAACTACTAAAAAAAATGATGCAATGTTTTTAAAACTCTTTATGAAAAATAAATGACTATTTAATAAAAATAAAAAAAATTATTATTAAATTAGCCGAGATCTAAAAATTTTCCGATTTTTTTTCATTAAAAAAATTATTACAAAAAAATTGATTTGTAAAAAAACTGAAAAACTACAAGTGCAATTTTTAAAAAATATTTTTTTAAAATTTAATTATTAAAAAAAAATTAAAAACGTCGACTAACTTTAGTATTATAAAAAAATGAAAATTAAGTTAGCCGACATTTAAAAATTTTTTTTTTATTGAAAAAATTATAACAAAAAAAAATTATATTTCTTAAAAAATTTGAAGTGCAATTTTTAAAAATCATTTTGTTTTAATTTAATCATTAAAAAAAAAATTAAAAACGTCGGCTAACTTTTGTATTACAAAAAAATAATCAAAAGGTTAATTTAAATATAAAAATATTTTACCAAAAACTGAAGAACACATCAGTGAATGTTTCAGCGCAGGTGAACAAGGCAAAAACAATCCAGTACATCATCCATTTTACCTATAATTAAAAAAAAAATAAATAGTAAAATAAAAATAAATAACAAAAAAATAAACTTACATATTCTTTGACGTTCTTCGTCCGCACCGCTTTGTAAGAAGCATAAGCTGGATAAAGCGTGCCGAAGAGTAATCTAAAAATCGGATAGATGATAAAATATGTAACAGTTTTAGGCATAATAATGACCATAATAATAATCAAAAAGCCCAAATTGCCCAGTGTCAATTTAATTGGTAAATTTTCAATGGAGTAACGTGCCCATGCCATTGATTTACTCGCAAGTAAGCGCGTTATACTTATATGCATGGTGTTTGGAGGTAAAGAATTAACAGACGATAAATTATCTATTTCTGAATCATCGTAGTCATACTCATCGACTTTACAAACGTCAATAATTGATCTGCAATCGCTTTTAGCACTGGTTGTCTTGGTTATTCTTTTTTCGTTCCACATTTTTATGGTTATCTCTTTAAATATCACCGCAATAATAAATATTGTCTCAATCAATTTAATATATTTTGTATATAGACAAAATATATAATGACTGTCGCTTGTCTTTTATAGGCTAGAGTATTTATAATTTTGTTATTAATCATTTAATTACAATGTTTAAAATATCTGTGTGATATATATGTGTTAAAGTTTAAATATTTGGCTTTTACTTTCGACTTAGTTGGCGTGGTACTACTTTTGGCTTTTAAAGATTTTGCTTTGTCCCAGTCACGGTTGCTTCCAGTTCACAACTAGTCTTGCTGGCAGAGTCGTCAAGAAACTAAACTACTGCACGTGCTATTTTAGCAGCGATGACCCCTTCCGGGGTACTTATGTATACACAAATGCCGCTCCCTCACGCACTATTTAAAATACATGCTGTAATTTAATGGATTAAACACACTGTTTTTTTTTATTATTTTATTTAATTTTTTTTTACTTTTTATTTCAGAAGAAAAAAGGAAAATTTGTAAAAATTTTTGTTAGTTTATTTTAAGATAAAAATAATTAAAACTCTTTCAAGTGAGAACTACGCAGCTAACAAAGCTCTAAGACTGAGAGACATCAACTGGGATGTTCATACATTTATTTTAAATATAAATGTATATGTAGGTTATACATTAGAGTTACAGGTAATTTGATGATTATTGTCAATGTCGGGTGTTACATTACGCAATTTTATCTGCAGACGTATGTCATGAACAAGAGTAATTATTGTATTTTTTTTTTAATATACGGACAAATGAATAATTGTAACAATTGCAGGTAATTATTATCAATTTTAAATTATTATTATTATTTCACAATTTTTAAGACGAAGTTGTTTAAAAAATTTAACACTCAAATTTTTGACAATAATTATAAAGAATTTTCAGAAAATTTTATTATTATTATTATTATCTATATTATTAAGAGAATGAGAAAAATTTTGTCTCCAGGATAGTCAAATGATAAAATCGGTTTTTTTTAGTGGAATTTAGTGTCATTGTAAAGGTCTCAACTTGAATTTGTGCATTTTCAAGGTTTTACGTTATTCTCACCGATAGTCAATTTATTATGATAAGTATTAGGCTACATTCGAAGATGCTCCGTCTCTAGATACATAATTAAGAAATTATCTTGTATGTTGTGAACTATTGACATTTTTAAAGATATAAGCTCATCCCGATGTTACACTCACCGAGACCTTTCATTTGAGTACCCACATCAATTTTTCATATATTTTATATATTTATATATTTTACAAATACTATATATATATATATATATATATAAAATATATAAAAAATGCCATGTGGGTACTCAAATAAAAGGTCTCGATGAGTGTAACATTGAAATAAGTTTATATCTTAAACAATGTCATTAATTAAGAAATGACCTTGTATCTTGTGAACTATTGACATTTTTAAAGATATAAGCTCATTTCAATGTTACGCTCATCGAGACCTTTCATTTGAGTACCCACATCAAATTTTCATATATTTATATATTTTATATATATGTATATATGAAAAATATATGAAAAATGCCATGTGGGTACTCAAATAAAAGGTCTCGATGAGTGTAACATTGAAATGAGTTTATATCTTAAAAAATGTCAATAATTAAGAAATGACCTTGTATCTTGTGATCTATTGACATTTTTTGCGATATAAGCTCATCCCGATGTTAAGCTCATCGAGACCTTTTATTTGAGTACCCACATCAAATTTTCATATATTTTATATATTTATATATATTATATATATTTATATAGGAAAAATACATCAAAATGCATGTGGGTACTCAAATGAAAGCTCTTGATAAGTGTAACATCGGAATGAGCTTATATCTTTAAAAACATCAATATTTAAAAAAATACAGTGCAATTTAACAAAATTCATTATTTACTAAAGCAAAATTTTATTTATTTATAGTTCATAAATCACGGCAATCACATAGTGACTGCAAGGTTGCCAGTTATTATTATTATTAAAGTTTTAAGCTGAAATAAAAAATTTAACTATTTTTTTTAACATAATTTTACTAAGAATATATTTATAAAAAATTGTATTTATTATTTTTTCATTCTTACAAGTGCATTTAAAATAATTTTTTATAATAATTCTCGCGGAAAAAACCAAAAATTATCAAATTGATTTAATAAGACTTTTTTTTCAAAATAATTTATCTATTATTTATAAAATAAATTTATCTAAATAAATTTATACTGAAAGTAACACAGTTTATTATAAATATAAAGGATATAAATAATGAAATTAATAAATATAGTGATGCATAAATTGGACAGACTCCAAAAAATTGAAGTGAATGACACTTCAATCAGATGTTAAATGTCAACAATACAATGTTATTAATTTTTATCGGTATATAATTAAAATAAAACTGTAATTGATCCAAAAGAGATCACAGACAATTTACAAAATTCATTAGCATTACGTCGATGCCTCACAGTCATTATTCTTTATTGTGTAATCGTTCGTTCGAGCGTTAAGGACAGATAGTAAATATATATCTATAAATATGGGAAAGTAAATTAAAGTTTAAAATTATTTTAAAAATTTATATTTACATTAGTTATTACATTATTTTATCAAATAATAAATTATTGTTTTATTATTTTTATAGGCGTCGGAAGATGTCTTATTGATAGAGTATTGACGACAGTAACCCGTTTGAATACTGGAGCATGAAAATTCCTAGAGTACCGTTCAGCAATCGGCACGATAACTGGAACATTTCGACGATTCGGTGGTGTGAAACACGTCATCTTAAATTCAGGCTTTATAAAATTTTAAATTAAATTTAATTTAATGAAGATCAAAGCTTTAGAATTTTTGTTTCACTTTAATAATAAACAATAAAATATTTTATTTAATTTCACTTTCTCTTGATAAATCCTTTATGCTTTTCACAATTCTGACAATTTTTCATGCTCGATTGACTCTTAATCCTCCATTACAATAAATAATGATAAATTGCGAAGGTTTTTTTATGTCAACCGAGAATTTCTAAATGCTATTCGCACAATTATTTCACTATAAAATAAATCAAATGTGAATAACTACGATGCCATCATGCAGGAAAATAGTTATCCGAATTTCTTGACGAACTGGAGCAGACATTAAATTTTGTTTTTTTCATCAACTATATTCTTCCCGAATATTTTTAATTGCCGAGTGTAATGTAATGAAGTTAATGGACCACTTGAAGAGATTTAATACAAGATGTGAGTGAAAATACACTGGATGTGTTTCACGCAGCGTCGCAATGCCAAGACTAAAGGTTGGCCCACTCTTAACGTTCAATTTATATTTAAACTCACGATATGTTTAATGGTAGTAGATGATGATGCTGTATATATAAATATATATATGCTTTTTTTCTTATTATTTTTTCTCAATATAGATATAGATACTTTTAAAAGAAAAACGGACAACCACGTCACGGTTTTCAACGTGGGTGAGCAGAGAAAAAAAATTAACAAAATAATGTCTTTTTTTTTTTCAAATAAAAATAATAAATCAAAGAAAAAATCTTCTTTGGAATTTATTATTTTTATAATTTTATTTTTCTAGAGAAAGAGAACAAAGATGACGAAGATTTTGTGGAGTTAACGATACGACTTAAGGTTATTTTCAGAGTTAATCCTTTTTCCTTTTTAGATTGCTGGTGATGGGGAGTCGAAGAAAAGAGGTCATTGGATTCTTAAATTCGAGAGTTATTCCACTGAGTTCACGCATGACTCGTTGGAAAATTCACGTTTAATTTTTAATCCTAAAAAATTATAAGTATTCCGTGACTGCACTTGTTAAAATTTTTTTTAATAAAAATTAAAACTTTAGAATTTTATTTAAACCATTTTTTCATCAAATAAAGATTAAACAAAAATGTGAGAAAATTTTATGATAATATTCTTACTGAAACAAAATTAAATTCAATCAAGATAAAAAATCTTGAATTAAGAAAAATTTCTTAGCTTAAGAATTTTAGTGACACCTTGTAGTGACTATAAGACTGCCGTGAATAGTGAACTATAGATAATTAAAATTTTCCTTCATTAAATAATGACTTTTGTTAAATTCCACTGGACTTTTTTAACTATTGACGTTTTGAAAGATATAAGCTCATTCTGATGTTACACTCATCGAGAGCTTTCATTTGAGTACCCACACAAATTTTGATATATTTTTCATATATACAATATATATAAATATACAAAATATATGAAAAATTGATGTGGGTACTCAAATGAAAGGTAACGATGAGTATAATGTCAAGATGAGCTTGTATCTCTAAAAATATCATTAGTTGACAAAATACAATGTCAGTTCTTAATTATTGACATTTTCAAAGATATAAGCTCATCCCAATGCTACACTCATCAAGAGCTTTCATTTGAGTACCCACATGCATTTTGATATATATTTTTCATATATACATATATATAAATATATGAATATATGAAAAATTGATGTGGGTACTCAAACGAAAGGTCTTGATGAGTGTAACGTCGGGATGAGCTTATATCGCAAAAAATGTCAATAGTTCAAAAGATACAATGTCATTTCTTAATTATTGACATTTTTTAAGATATAAACTCACTTCAATGTTATACTCATCAAGAGCTTTCATTTGAATACCCACATGCATTTTGATATATTTTTCATTTATAGATATATGTCATATATATAAATATATGAAAAATTGATGTGGGTACTCAAATGAAAGGTCTCGATAAGTGTAATGTCGGGATGAGCTTATATCTTTAAAAATGTCAATACTTCATAAGATACAAGGTCATTTCTTAATTATGTATCTAGAAATAGAGCATTTTCGAATGCAGCCTTAATACTTATCATCATAAATTGACTATTGGTGAGAATGATATGAAACCATGAAAAGGCACAACTCTAGGTCAAGACTTTTCCAACGATACCAAATTAACCATGAAAAACCCACTTTATTATATAAATAATCTGGCCACAAAATTTTGCTTATTCTGTTAATAATATAGACTAAGTTCTTAGAAATTATTTACTCGATTCAAGTAAATTTTTTTTTTTTCAATTCACGTATAAGAACTATTTTTCTCTTTCTCTTTCTCATTTAATCGATGCATGAAAAAGGTCATCACTCTTGTCGGGGGTCACCGCACGCATACGTTTTTAAATATATAACTTTGCTCTGTTGATCTTTGCACTGGTATAAGCAAAGCTAAATGCATTTTTCATCAGTTTACCATTTCACATTTCATTTGGTCAAAAAATATAAATTACTTGAACGAAGAACAAAGAAAAGTTAAAAGTAATGTTGAATGAATAATAATATAATGAAATTGGGGTTATCGAGAGCGCAAAAGTTTATATATATATATATATATATATATATATATATATATATATATATATTTGTGTTTAGCTTCGCTTTTAAACATCGCGTGATTTATCATTGATGTCTAGAAGGATGTCGTGACTTTCCTCATTCATGTCGAGATCTCTCGTAACCTGTCCTCTCTTCTATTCCATCCTTTTTTCATTTAATAGACTTTACTTTACTTTTACAATCCTACTCACGATGGAGTATGACTTAAGGTCATTGAACTATATATTTTCGCTTTTAAAACATTGACAATAAACTCCGCTTCATAACTTTTGTAATTGCTATCCACTTGATAGTTGAATACACTGTCGTATCTTTCAATAGATATTTCAATTAATACACAGTAGACACTAACCACATGTACGATTATTTATTTATAATCTTTTAAAACTCTTGTACTATTGCTCAGAAAAAAAAAAAAACATACGATAAATCAAAACAGTAATAAAGTTTTTACAAAAATTATATTGCATTATTAATAAAATAAAATCAATAAAACCATCACTATGACATTTTGAAGTTAGTTCAATTCATCCAATAATTTAACGCAATTATTATTCAACATTCAAAATTATAAAGTCAATAACGGACTTATATAAAACTATCAAAGTGTCAGTTTAAACATTTGAAAACAAAATTTAACTTACATGTACCTGAAGTTCCGAACGTTCATTTATGAACGAAAATCAAAAAAAAATTTTTTTTGCTCCTGAAACTGAAAATGGTTTTTCAGTTTCGAATAGAGACAGTGAGCCCTAAAAATGATATATTAGCCCCTCAAAACACAAAAACCACCCCTCCAGCCACCCCAAAAACTTACACTTGGAAAAAAAAATTCTGAAAAAATCCTTCCGAGGGCCCTTTGAAGCTGGCGATTTTTTGTTGGACTCCCACAATACCCCCACACAATATAAAAAATCACCAAGCCATTAGCTGCCCCGGAACTACCCCTCCAGCCACCCCAAAGTTTTACCCTTAGAAAAAACAATTTAAGATAAAATCCTTCCAAGGCCCCTTTGAAGCTGGCGATTTTTTGTAGGACTCATAAAATACCCCTACACAATATAAAAAATCACCAAAGCATTAGCTGCCCCAGAACTACCCCCCCAGCCACCCCAAACACTTACGACATTAAAAAAAAAATTCTGAAAAAATCCTTCCGAGAGCCCTTTGAAGCTGGCGATTTTTTGAAGGACTCATACAATACCTCCACATAATATAAAAAATCACCAAGGCATTACCTGCCCCGGAACTACCCCTCCAGCCACCACAAAGTTTTACCCTTATTATATAAAAATGTCATAAGTGTTTGGGGTGGCTGAAAGGGTAGTTCCGGGGCAGCTAATGCCTCAGTGATTTTTTATATTGTGTGGGGGTAGTGTGGGAGTCCTACAAAAAATCGCCAGCTTCAAAGGACCCTTGGAAGGATTTTATCTTAAATTGTTTTTTCCAAGTGTAAGTTTTTGGGGTAGCTGGAGGGGTGGTTTTTGTGTTTTAAGGAGCTAATATATCATTTTTAGGGCTAACTGTCTCTATTCGAAACTGAAAAACCATTTTCAGTGTCAGGAGCAAAAAAAATTTTTTTTTTGATTTTCGTTCATAAATAAACGTTCGGAACTTCAGGTACATGTGATAAGTAAAAGTGGTGGATCTACTAAATATTAGATTACATGAATGATTATTGTTTGTTATATTTTTCTCGAATTTTTATTTAAATTTCATTACCTGGGTTATACTTTTGTCGCACTGCAAAAC
>CAJNRD030001117.1:4474368-4487380 GCA_905319865.3 Cotesia congregata | reverse complement strand
GGATAATGTTTTAATAAAAAAATTAAACTCACCAATTAATCGAGCTAACGAATAAAAAATGGCTTGTCTAATGGTGGACCCGAGGGTATTTCATAAGAATATACGCAGCAGTTTTAATTGATGAAAATTAAGCTACTAAATTGTTATTAACGAAAATATTGACTCACTGAACATTAAATTGAACAAAAACTATAAATTTTATAAAAAATTAAAGAAATAAACGGACTTGTGACTTCATCTACCCGCGCGTTTTACCGAAGAGACAAGTGGCGGCTACCGGCTAAGAAGAAACTGCGTAGATTCCGCTCGCGCCGCCATCTTATTCAGCTCGCGCATGCGTGGAGATTAATGACGCAGTTGAGAATTTTCAAAGTTTTTATTTCAACGAATAAAACTTTAAGAATTAATGAGTTTTTAAATGTTATAAAATAAAATTTATAATTAATCTGAAGTGAATTTAGTAATTAAACTATTGAGATATATCAAGTTATTGAAAAATATGAAAATTGTGCTCCGGATTTTCTATTGGTTAAAATTAAAGCGCGCGCACAGTGTACAATGTAAATTATGACATTAAAGTTAACAGTCACTATTAGAGAATTTTTTAATTTTTTTTAACAAAAACAAATTTGTTAAAAAAAATACTTTTAAAAAATTGCATTTTTTGTTTTTTAAAATTTCTTCATGTCAATTTTTTTTTTTTCTAATTTTTGTCGCCATAATTTATTGCAAAAAAATTCTAGAATTGATTTAATAACTGCTAAATTTATTATCATGAAATTATAAAAAATAAAAAATCCAATTTTTAAAAAATAATTTTTTGTCAAATAAAATTGAAAAATTATCAAGTGACTGCTAACTTTAATATTATTTAATTTACATATGTCGGCTAGTTTAATTTTCGTAAAATTTCTAACACCCGTCAACAGTGTCATCTTAATAATTTTAAAATTACAAAATGTCTGAAAGTACTTAACAAGCCAACGACATATTATTTTAGTAACAATATAATGAAAATTAAGTTAGCTGACATTTAAAAATGTTTATAATTTTTTTTATTGAAAAAAATTATTACAAACAATTAAAAAAAAAAAAAATTGACATCTAGAAAATTTGAAAAACTGTAAGTGCAATTTTAAAAAAATATTTTTTAGTTCTAATTTAATAAATGAAGCAAAATCAAAAAATTAAAAATGTCGGCTAACTTTATTATTATAACAATATATAAAAAAATAATAATAATAATAATAATAAACATAAACAAAAAAACGCGGGAATTTAAACTGTGTTATACACAATAATACATACGAAATGGTTAGCTGGTTCGGCAGCGTGAGGTGCGCGTGTCATGGCGGGAGATCTTTTCCCCCTCCAACAGTTCCTCCGTGACACAAAGTACCACCACCAGGACAGCGCACATACCACACTGGTGTGCTATAAAATGTAGTTGGGTTCGTGGTCGTTGCTGTTGGTCGTTGTGGGTATCCCCTCCTCCACCTCCCTCTTCTGGCGGTCCGCTACCAGCGCAACCAGCACCAGTACCAGCACGAGGTATCGTAAAGTGAGCGCTCGCACGAACGAGCCAAGTATAGTAAGTTTTACGTGAGCGAGAGAGAGACCGAGGCGAATAACCAACCCAATATACAGTCTACAGTGTGTAGTATGTAGTATGGCTGTATCTCAACTCCCTGCCTGCCGTTCGACCCGCAGTGCGCGTTACGCGATATCGCTGGACGGTCATGTGTGTATGTTACTCTCACGTTTAACACCTGTACCGTTTTCTCAAGTGTCGTGCTACCGTTATCATCCTCGACTCTATATTACAGTGATGTGGTACATTCTGCAACGGTAACATTTTAGTTATTACACCCGTCATAAGTAAGGGCTTTATCCATTTTTTGTTAATTAATATTATTTATTATTATTATTGAGTGTCTAAATCTTTACTAAGTGTTTTTTCATCTTGTACTTTTTTCTTTTGCATTAAATTAATTTAAAATTGTATTTTTTTAGATTTTTCCATACTTAAAAAAAAAAAAATGGTGGTGAGTTTTTAATAATTATTATTATTGAACTTAAATTAAATATCAGGAGAGAAAAAATTAAAAAAAAAAAGACTAGTGACTTAAAAAATGGCCGAGTAAGGACTTCTCAAAATAAAAATAAATATTTAAATAAATGACAACTGTTAATCTATTGAGCTTACATCATGACATGAAAAATAATAATAATAATTGTTATATTTTTTCAAGAGCCTGAAAATTAAGAGGTGTTTTTCATGCGCGCGAATTGCGAAATAAGAAAATAGATTTTTGGCGGGAGACGCTAATCTGCTAATACAGTTGGTTAATTTTTTTTTATTTATTTTGTTACTAAAATTGAAAGTACTTATTACTTGAAACATCATGAAGAAGATGACTTTCATAGAGATACACTGGATTTATTTGGATTTAATGTTATTTGGCAATAGTTTTATTAATAGTGATGTTAATGTTGATCTTGTGGATTAAATATAGAATAATTAATATTAATAGTGGGTTAAATGTAATATGGCGTACAAGTTTCGTGAGGAGATCGTGGGAAAGAGGTTCCTATCAGTGAGTAGTGATTTCTCCAAGTCTAAAGTGAATAAAATCAGTGAGTGGGGTTGGAGATCGGGGGTAATACGCGCTGCTAGTCACAGGGATAATAATTGCCATGATCTTCAAGTAAGTTTTTATCTATTTTTTTTTAAGTTATAAATAACCATCTGAGAGATTTTATTTTAGGAAAATTTTTTGAGAACCCTCACTGAACCACTAGGAAACACACTTTGTAAAATGTTAATTGATGCAACTCTACAGAGCTAATAGTTATTTATAGATACATTTTATTTAATGCACCTCTAACTCATTATACTCGAGTTTGAAGGAGTTTCTATTTATTGAAAATTATGCTGGACAGCAAACAGCTGAATATTCTTTCGTTTTATTTAATAAATAAATAAATTAGTATGAACTAAAAAATTAATATTGAAAAAATTTTATGAAAATAAAATTAATAAAAATTAAGTTAGCCGACATCTGAAAATTTCTGTAATTTATTTTATTGAAAAATTATTAAAAAAAAAAATTTCACATGTAGAAAATTTAAAAATCTATGTGCAATTTTTTAAAAATTATTTTTAGTTTTAATTTAATTAAAAAAAAAAAGTCCAAAATTGTTGAACGTCTGCTAATTTAAGTATCATATAAAATTAGCAGACAGCTGACAATTTTCAGAATTTTTTTTAATAATACAATTATTACAAAAAAATTAAAAGAAAATATTCCACATATAAAAAATTTGAAAAACTATACGTGCAATTTTTTAAAAATATTTTTTTTATTGCTAATTTAATATGAAAATTAAGTTAGCCGACATCTAAAAACTTTCAGAAATTTTTTTATTGAAAAATTAAAAAATTTGAATGAAAGAAATTCTACATATAAAAAATTTGAAAAACTATACGTGCAAATTTTTTAAAAATATTTTTTTTATTGCTAATTTAATATGAAAATTAAGTTAGCCGACATCTAAAAACTTTCAGAAATTTTTTTATTGAAAAATTATTACAAAAAAAAAGAAAATAAAAAATTTCATTTGTAAAAAACTTGAAAAACTATCAGTGCAATTTTTTAAAAATATTTTTTAGTTTCTATTTAATAAATAAAAAATTGAAAATGTCGGCTAACTTTAGTATTATTAATTCAATTAATAAAAACAAAATAAAAATTTTTCTGCTAATTTTAGTTTCATAAAATTTTAGTCAGATTTTTTAACTCATAAGAATTTTTTTAAATCATAAAACCTGTCAGGTGTTAGCTAATTTCCGTATAATTTTTAAAATAAATCCGAGGTTACTTTAACCAAAAAAATGAAACCATGTGATGAACTTCTTTCAGATTTTTAATAATTTTTTACTTGGAAAATCAAAAAAGAGATTTATTTATGATGCTAAAATTATCAGACAATTTTTTTAATAAATAAATTATTGTAAATAAAAATGTTTTTTAATTAAAAAAAAATATAAATGCAATTTTTAATAAATATTTTTGCAATGGTAATTTATTTTTTAAATAAAAACAAAAAATTATCAGATATCTGCTGAATTTATCATCATATTCATGTAAGTCTCTTGAATATTTCAATTTTAAAAAATCATTTTTTAAATCGAGCTAGGTAACTTTACTAAAAATTGTTTTATTTTAAACATTGATAAAAAATTTAACTTGACTCAAAAGCAAAAATCTTGAACCAAGAACACTAATTAAAAAAAAAAATGAATTTCTTGAGCTAAGAGAAAAAATTCTTAAGCCAGGATATAATTCTTCGTTCAAGAAAATATATCTTTACTCAAGAAATTTATTTTCTTCAAATTGGTGTTCTTGGTTCAAGATTCTTGCTCTTGAGTCAAATTAAATTTTTTATCAGTGAATTAAGTAAAATTTGGGGATGATTAAAACAAATTTACAAATTAAATTGTAAAAATATTTGAAATTATTTAGAACTCAATGACACCAATGATTGAAAAATCCATGTTATATACACTGATAAAAAATTTAACTTGATTAAAAAAAAAAAATCTTGAATTGAGAATAATTTCTTAACTTAAGAATTTTTTCTTTTGTTTCAAGAAAATGATTTCCTTCAAAATGATACTCTTGGTTCAAGATCTTTTTTCTTGAATCGGGTTAGATTTTTTATCAGTGTAGAAATTATTATATGACACATGTTAAAAAAAATATTGATCTATATTAGGAACTGATGGGAGCTTGGAAATAATTTCGAGTGTTATTATAAATGCTCAGTTGGTTACAGTTTAAAAATAATATATTTTTTTTATGATGATGAAAAGTAATTCGGAGATTTAAAAATGTTTATAAGTTGACGGTGCACTTCTGGCGAACGATATTTTCCAATTATAGACTCGGAGGTCGCGATTACGAGACATAACGCACACCTGGATGTTAAGAGTAAAACACTCGTTCAAAGTTACTGCTACTTAAAGCCGATGCTGGTGATGGTTTTCTTTAAAAATATTATTTTACAACGCTAAATTATTAAAACTCACGACTCACGAAATAGTGTAATGTGGAATTTATATTTTCTGTTGTCTACATACACTAATAGTCTAGACTACAGTTTATGATGAATTGATGTTGCAAGAACGGCTTTTTATCCATCAGTAGTCATTTGTTAAGAAATAAAGAGAGAGAGAGAGAAAAAAAGATTCTTAAAAAGTACTGTTACAAAAATGACCAGTGGAAAGTGATTGAAAGAAACTTGTGGAAAGGAACAAGTCATCGTACGATGCTAATGGGATTCTGCTATATATTTTGTTATTTAATGTATACATGTACGTTGTTATTTAATGTATATATGTAAAATACTCGAGGCCAGGAAAAACGGGGATTCGCTTGTGCACGAAATCGTCACGGGTCGATGGTCAAATCGATAACGACGATGCTACTCAAAGTCGCCAACGTTATTCTTACTTTGATGTTCATTATTTTTTATTCAAAATTATAAATAAATAAACACCAACGCCAGAACTTTTTAAAATCGTTTGAAAAATACTCATACAATTATAAATTGTTTCACAAATACAAACGCTAATAATACAACAACGTTAATAATTGAATTCTGTTTATGAATTGATAAAACGACAATTATTATCATAGATTAATATTATGAATCGCTTTAATATTCAACAATCAATTATTTGGATTAAAATCACAATGAGCATTGTTGCCTTTTAAAAATAATCTTTATCTTTACTGATACTTAAATCTGTTGATTTTTGGATCTTGTTTTGTTCTAACTACACTGATAAAAAAAAATAACTTGATTCAAGAGAAAAAATCTTGACCCAAGAATACCATTTCAAAGAGAAAATATGTAAGTTTCTTGAGTCAAGACATGATTCTTGATTTAGGTAAATTTTTCTTGTCTCAAGAATATTTTCTCTTGACTCAAAAAAATCATTTTCTTCAAAATCCCGTGCAAAAAAAAATTCTAATTCAGAATGAATTTAAGATTAAAGATCGTATTTTGACACAAATATGAATTAGTTTTGAGATCAATCGAAATTTGAAATTGATTTGTAGATAGAAATTAGTAGATCTGTAGAACTTTTGATCCTGCTTCAGAATTTTAATAAAAACTTAAAAATATTTAGGATTAATTTTATATATAACATATTCTTAAGTCTTTATTAAAATTCTGAAGCAGGATCGAAAGTTCTACAGTTTGATCCTGCTTCAGAATTTTAATAAAAACTTAAAAATATTTAGGATTAATTTTATATATAACATATTCTTAAGTCTTTATTAAAATTCTGAAGCAGGATCGAAAGTTCTACAGACGTGCTAATTTCTATTTACAAATTAATTTCAAATTTAGATTGATCTCAAAACTAATTCATATTTGTGTCAAAATATGAATTTCAATCTTAAACTCATTTTGAATCAGAATTTTTTTTTACACGGGATATGGTATACTTAGTTCACGATTTTTTTTCTTGAATGAAGTTAAATTTTTTATCAGTGTAATTAACTACACTTCTAATTGAGATGAAATTTTTTATTGAATTTAAATGATAGGATATATTTAAAATATTTTTAATCATTATATCTAGAAAGAGAAAAAATTATTAGACAATTTTTTATTGTGCTCTAAAAATATACTAGACCAAAAAAATTATTTTAAAAAATTGCATTTATAATTTTTTACAACTTTGAAGATGGTATTTTTTAAATACATTTTTCTTTCTACAATTTGTCTGAGAAAATTCTCAATTTTAATATCATAAATATTGAAAATAAATTGAACAAAATTTTTAAGGTAAAAAAATTGATCTAATCAGTGTCAGTTAACATTTATTTTATGTTGACATTTAAAAAGTTAGATTCTTTACTCCTTTTTTGTAAAGATGAACACAAAATTTGTCTCAATAGTTCAACATAATTTTTTTTTACATAAAATTTTTGACTGTTATTTTTTTTTCTTTGTAATTTTAACAATAAGTATATTCCAAGTAATTATCTAAAATTTTTATCTGTTACTAAAAGAATTACTCACTTGATTTATTAAAAGAATTTATCGCTATATGTACATGCAATTTTTTAATATTGTTCTTGAATAAAAAAAATAAATTCTTAAGAAGTCAATAAGATTGTAAAGAACTAAAATTATTTTGGTTAAATAATAATTAATCTCAATAATTGATTGTAGTAGTCACTTGAATAGTTTTTATTGAACATGCTTAATAAAAAAAAGTTAATGTTACAAAATTTTATAGCTAGAAAAAATAAGAAATATTAATTCTTAAAATTTTATTATATTTTGACAGTTAACAATACTTATTTATTGTAGGTTTTATTATATTAGTAAAATTATTATTTTACTACAATAACTTAAAACCACTTGAACTTAGAGACAAATTCTAAAAATTTTATCTTTTGGACATAAAAAAATTTTTTTTACCTAGCCACGACAATAAAATCTTACGCACTTGTTGAATGTCTGACCCAGTAATCATCCAGGACTCTGTTCCCTATGCCAGATACTCATCTAATTGTAGAGCTCTGGGTTTAAAGACTCGAGTCTGTTCCATTTGTATAAAAAAACTGGAAATAAAATAGAAGAAATAATAAATATTTGAGAGAAAAAAATCTCAACAAAAGGTCAGGTATAAATTTTCTGGCCCCATGGTTTTTCCAAGCAACTTTATCTGTTCTGGCTCTCCACCTACTACACACTAGGTTGCACTAGCATTACATTACACAGTCTAGGTCTATAGTCTACATACTCTTTTATTTTATATTTTTTTATGTGAGTCTGAATAGCCGCATAGTCAGGTAGGCGAAAGGTATACATCTACATACAAGAAAAAGATAGACTTAATATATATACATATATTACATACATATACAGACATACATATAGCGGAGAAGCAGAGAGCAACCGAGCGTTCGAGGCTTCTCGAGCACGAACCGGATGCAAGAACCTCGCGTTCCGATTTCTCAAGCGCCCCACGGACACAAAACCAATCGATGATATTTCCAATTTACATTTGTTCATTTTCTTTCTCCAAAATTACCAATTAATTTTTTTTTGTTTATTCATCGGAAATTGTATTTATTATTGATTTTAATGTTTAAATAAGAGAGTAATTTAAAAATTACCCTGCGTTCTATAATGGAATTTGTTTAAAAATAAAAAAACAATTATAAATACATTTATATGTATAAAAGATGAAAATGAAGTATCACACAAAATGAATTATATATTGAGGGAATAAAATTACACAACAGGACGTGTATCGATAGGTCGAATCTATTGAACCGTGTATTGAAACAGGAATGTGAGTCCATTGTACATTGTGTCGTGCATTGATACACAGTATCGCTTCGTATGGTCATACTTCCTGTCAATGTTTATTTTTTTTTCATTGCAGTTTAACTTTTGTTAACATTTCTGAATTTAATCGCTTAATTATTAAAATAAGTGTTAGAATTTGGTGAAGAAAATTCACTTATAAGTTAAATAAAGAAAAATATATAACAGTTAGCAAGAGATGTTAAAATATGATTGAAAAGTACAAGTATAAACTTCAAAAATGTATCTATTAAAAAAATTACTTTAGAAAAATTTAATTTTATAGAAAAAATACTTAAGTATGAAATTTTTGACAATACTAAATTATCAATAGTATGCTTATAATAGAACCATTTGTCATTTTGATTAATCTCAGTAAGATTTCTGGTAAACTAAATATTTTAGTGCAAAAAAACAGTTTTTGTTCTGCATATTTTATTTAAAGTATTTTATTATCTCTTTTCATTGAAAATTGTTGGTATAATTTAAAATAAAATGACACGATCCGGATTTTTCTTAAGAACTAGTACGATTTTTTTAATAATTTGAAAATGGGATTCTTGAATAATTACCTTGTGAAATTAATCCAAATTTTTCAGTCATTAGACTTTAGAGTAAGAGTTTTTGGTGTAAATTTTCAAAATCAAAAGATTTTTATGGTTTTTAAATAATTAGACAAAAAACCGGCAATTTTTTAATGTTCAATATTAAAGACATAAAAATCCGCTAGAGAATTTGTTTATACTAAAAGAAATAAAGTTTATAAAAAAATAACTTTTAATAGTCTTTCATATCTTGGAGCACGGAAAAAAAAAAACTCGAAAAATTACAATATATAATGTAACGTGGCGCTCCGTTATGAAAACTGAAAAAATTACAATTTCATATATTGTAATTGATAATTTAGAAAATTATTTTTATCGATGTAATATCAGCAGAAAAATGTATAACTTACAAAGGCTTCAACTATTATAATAAATTACCAGACGATATAAGATTAGAAAATAGATTAAAAAGCTCTAAACGACTACTAAAGGACTATGTTAAAAATACGTATTGACAAAAAAACATTTACTTGATTGATCATGCTATATTTGTTATAATCTGTAAACTATTTTGAAAAATTTTCTTTTAATGTAAAAATTAAATAACAAATTGCTAATAAATAAAGATTATTATCATTACAGATTTTATTATAATTACATACATTGTAGAATGTAATATTTACATTGAAAGCTCTAAAAATTAACATTCAAAGTTTGAATTTAGAAAAATGTTATTTCGAACGTAATTTTTCTAGTTTTGAATACGACAGGACACTTATTACTATTTATAATGTAATTTTTCGAGTTTTCTTTTTTCCGTGTGTTATTAAATTTTTTGATAAAAAATTTTTTTGAAGTAATTTATAAATATTGTTTATTTATGAAATTCTGATCAATTTCATTATTTTTCTCATTATACATGTATGCGTAATTTTAATTCAAATTATCACGTTCTTAATTAAAGTTGTTTAAAATAATTATAATGAAGTAAATTTGAAGTTGAAATTTTAAATGTAACATACGCTACAATGAATATTTTTTTGACACAATTTTACAAATTACAGCACTTTTGTGAGCTGTAAATCATATTTAGTACAAAAACTAACAATGTGTCAATGATACAAGAAAAATATCGATAATTAAATAATAGAACATGTTCTATTTACTTGTTTTTAAAGTACAAACCGAACCACGTGCTCGAATACACGATTGTGTCCTCGGTGTGTCGTGGTAGGTTTTCTGCTTATACACCTGCCAAGTTCACCGTTACTCAAGTTGCGGCATGTCACGAAAACCATTTAAGGTGTCGTCGCGGTTTGTACGTATACACCGCAAATACTTTTTTATTTAATCTTTAATTCATACATATTTTTTTTCCTGTACAACAGTTTTAGTTTCCGACAGTTTTACTAAAATTATTATAATTTCCGTTGACACATTAATTATCTCTTAATAATTTTAAATTTCCATCGAAGATTAAATAAATTAAAAACCCACATTTTTTTTACACTAAAATTTTCTTAAGCTTTTTTTACCCTTATTATTTTCTTGCGAAATTAACCAAGTTGAGAGTAGAACCGACAGCTTCTTGACGTCGACGTCCGGACGACTGCTAGCATAAATACATCTGCGTGTCATGACTTTCGTGCCCTCATCTTTAAAAGTAAGAGAAGAGAGTAGACAGCTAAAAGAAAAATAAAAAGGAGAAAGAATAACATATACCATTTTCATACTTCATACATTAAAAAATTTTTTTTCTACTTCAAAAGACCAGAGATGACATTTTAATTATAACAGCGTCCTTACATCTCTATATAAATTCATTTCTATCGTTTATTTAAACAATAAATGGCCACAAACGGTACTTCTACTCTAAATTGAAGAAAATTTTTAAGAAAAAAATAGATCTAATCAGTGTCAGTTAACATTTATTATATGTTTACATTTAAAAAGTGTTAGATTCTTTATTCTTTTTTTGTAACAATGAACACAAAATTTGTTTCAATAATTCAACATATTTTTTCTTTACTGATTTTACATCAAATTTTTAACTGTAATTTTTTTTCTTTGTAATTTTTACAATAAGTATAATCCAAGTGACTATCTAAAATTGTTATTTGTTAAAAGAATTACTCAATCGATTTATCAAAAGAATTTATCGCTATATGAACATGCAATTTTTTAAATTTTGTTCTCAATTAAAAAAAAATAAATTCTTAAAAAGTCAATAAGATATTGTAAGGAACTAAAATAATATTATTTCGGTTAAATAATAATAATAATAATAATAATAATAATAACTAATCTCAATAATTGATTGTAGTCACTTGAATAGTTTTTATTGAACATGCTTGATAAAAAAAAGTTAATGTTACAAAATTTTATTGCTATGTTAATAATATTAAAAAAAAATCCAAATTTTGAATAGAAAAGTTAACAATACTTATTTATTGTAGGTTCTGTTACTAAAATTATTACTTTACTACAACATTAAGTTCTGTAATATTTATATTTTTGCCACCCTGATGTCCGCTTTACTGTTTGAAACTATAAAAATTAACCTAAATCCGAGTGAATATTACAGTTTACTTTTTTTCGTGTACTTCAAAAGACCAGAGATGATATTTTAATTATAACAGCGTCCTTACATCTCTAATATTATTTTAAAAAAACATTATTCACTTAAACCTTATGCTCCATTTAACACGAGGAATTTCAATATATATCTCAAGATTTCCGTTTCAGTTCTCTGTTTTAAAAAAATTTTTTTTTTTCTTGCCTCTGAAACTGAATTTATTCCGTACATCCGTGGGGACTTGTCCGTGAGTCCCCAAATGGGGAATATCTTCGAGGTTATCGACCGATCGGTTATGCCCTCAAATTTTTTCTTTAAAATTTACTCACGAAAAAAAAAAAAACGTCAGCTTGATATAAGTTGAATATTTTTCTTAGTACAGATAAAATAAATTTTTATCTCTATTTTGATATTTTAAAAATTATTTAAATAAAAACTATTACAATTTTTCAAAGTTACAGATTGTGAACAAAAATAAAAAATTCTTTACATATTATCATTAATTATTGTTAGATCAAGTTGAACGACCTCGTTATCTCGACAGTAAATTAAAATCCTGAAATAAAATATTTCAAGTCGATTTTTGCATTTTTTACAATATATTTAATTAATAAAAATACGTCTTGAGTTTATAAGCTAAAAATCTATCAGAAAGTTTTCGAGATATAGTTAAATATAAATTTCTTTAGTTGCGTTACTTCATCGATAAATGTTACGTAACAACACCCACGTCTATAAGTCCTTATGTGAGAATGTAACGTGAGTTATTTATTTTGAAGCCTAGCCTCCACGGTCAAAGTTTCTGATTGGCTAGTAGTACCTTGATATCAGTTCTGCTAAGACCAATATATGTTTTACGTTTATTATCTTACTGATATTTTATTATATAACTTTTAAACATTGATCTTACAATATTTCTTTAGATTAATTATTTCAACTTGATCTTTTTGTATTGAATTTTATTGTTAATAAAAAAAAATAAGAAGTTATTTAATTTCACGGTCTAGAATATGTTAACCCATAATAAATGATCTCTAGAATTTTGCACAAAAAAATTATGTATCAATTGTAAAATAATAAAATTGTGATTTAAGATGAAAAAAAATTTAGAATTTTTTTATGTTGGATACTTGAAAAAATATTTAAAAATTTTACTAACATTTTTTGGTTATATATAATTCAAAAAAAAATTTTTTTTAAAATGATTTATCTATATTATTAAGATAATAAGAAAAATTTTGTTTCGAGGATAGTCATATGATAAAATCAATTTTTTTAATGAAATTTAGTATGATTACAAAGGTCTTGACTTGAATTTGTGCCTTTTCAAGGTTTCATATCATTCTCACTAATAGTCAATTTATGATAATAAATGTTTTGAGTGCATTCAAAAATACTCTATCTGTAGATATATAATTAAGGAATGACCTTGTATCTTGTGAAATATTAACATTTTTAAAGATATAAGCTCATCCCGATGTTACACTCATCA
>CAJNRD030001117.1:4433708-4473824 GCA_905319865.3 Cotesia congregata | reverse complement strand
ATTTCTCAACTAATGATATTTTTAAAGATATAAGCTCATCCCGATGTTACACTCATCGAGACCTTTCATTTGAATACCCACATCAATTTTTCATATATTTTATATATTTATATATATTATATATATATAAAATATATGAAAATGCATGTAGGTACTCAAATGAAAGGTCTTGATAAATATAACATCGGGATGAGCTTATATCTTAAAAAATGTGAATAATAAAGCAATGACGTTGTATTTTGTCAACTAATGATATTTTTAAAGATATAAGTTCATCTCGACATTACACTCATCAAGACCTTTCATTTGAGTATTCACATCAATTTTTCATATATTATATATATATATATATATATATGAAAAATATATAAAGAATGCAAGTGGGTACTCAAATGAAAGCTCTTGATGAGTGTAACATCGAGATGAGCTTATATCTTTAAAAACGTCAATATTTAAGAAAGTACAGTGCAATTTAACAAAAGTCATTTAATAAAGCAAAATTTTAATTTTTTATAGTTCAGAAGTCACGGCAAACACATAGTGACCGTAAGGTTGCTAGTTTACAATTAGTTGTCAAAAAGTGACCGTAAAATTAATTTTTAAAAATTCATAATTGTTTTATTTTTATTCTAAGAAGGATTTCCGGACAAAATATTGAAAAATGTTACCAATTTTTTATAAAACTGCTCTTATTAAAAAAAATTTGTGTATTGATTGATTTTAGAGGCATTGATAATCAATTTTTATGTTCCACTGAAAAATAATCTTGAATGATTAGCATTAAATACGGTAATTTAAGAATAAATTTAACCGTGTCATCGAAATTTAACTCAAATATTTGAATCAGAATACAATACATTAAAAACTTTAATTTTTTAACGTGATCAAGTCATTGTTAAACATTTTAAACGTATACGCGGAAGTATTAAGCTTAAACAGGAGCTCGAAGCTTACAAAAAATTGTGCTGGATTACAACAATAATATTTTTTAAGTTTTAAATTACTCTTAGTATGGTTAAGCTTCATGAAAAAAAATAAACAAATACCAAGCTTAATTTTATACGGTACTTTTAAATTAAAAATTAATTTTGCTTCTTAGTTAAAATAAATTTAAAATCCTATGAAGACTAAAAATAATTTATCATTCTTTTTATGATAAGTAAAACATTTTCTAAAACTTTTAACCAGCTTTGGTGGAATCCAGGTAGTCACACCAGTTACGATTGTCACGGTATTTTTAGAACCAACGAAATCTTTTTTGGTTAATATTTAAATAAAATTTATTACAATAAATTTCAGGGTAACATTTATGTACTTAACGATTCTAAAAAATTCATCCTTATTATACATATTGGAGATTTATTTTCTTTTCTCTGCTAGTTTTCTTCCTGGTATCGCTTTTAAGAAATTATTTACAATGAATGTTTGTTCAGTAATCAGCAAATCTCTGTCTTATGTTAAAATTTTTCTGATTCCGTGTATAATTATAAGACAATTATTTTTAACATCATCCGTTTGAATTTTAGTCAAATTTTTTCAGACAATTTAAAAAATTAAAACAATTTACTGTTCTTTTTTTACTGCGCAACTCATAAACAAACTTCAGTAGATTTTAATAAAATGTTGCTCTTTATAAACAGTTCCATAAATAGAAAAAATAATACACACTGCAGAATTTAATCGGGTGGTAAATATTTCAAACTTGATTAAATTATTGATAAAAATTTTTGAATTATCTCTTATCAAAATCAGTTAATTATTTGCTATCAGGTTGTAAAAAGCAACTATTTAAATTAATATATTTTATCATATGTTACGGTTCATACAATATTTAAATATCGAGGTTTTTAATTTAAATATTGAGCGAATCATAACATTTCAAGTCGAAAAAGCAAAGCAATACATGAATATATTGATGGTTTGAGTTTGTATGCTTATTTAAAAAGCATACTATGAATTTTGGTGATTGTTTGCACTGTAGTAATATTTTCATGCTATTTTTGAATAAAGTAAAAAGTATTTTTTTTTAAATACATTAATATTAGTTTTACAATTGAAAGTATATAGGCCCATTCAAATTTTCAAAATTCACCTTTATATTTTTTATAACAAATTAGATATTCGAATACTAAATTATAAATAAATTCAACTATAGTTGTAGAAAATATAATTTTTTAATTAGTATTATCTATTTTAAAAGTATAATTTAAAAGATAAAATAATTCGTGCAGTGATCAAATTTTACAGGAGTGCCAAAAAACAATTAAATGGTTGATTAGTTTTTTTTTGTTCATTTGAAATATTTTTATTAAAGAAGATAATCATTTAAAAGTGTACAAAAAAAGTTAAAATTTTTTCAATATATATAAAAAAAACAGAAAATTTACATTCGAACAATTATTTACTAACAATAAAAAAAACAACATTCTCAAAGTTCTAAAATTAGACAGTTTTCACCGGTTTAAAATTTAAAAAAAATTACATGTGCGAATTTTGAAATTTTTTTTTTGCTGTAATTGATTGGTTTTAAATATTCCAAAAATTGTTAGATGTCTGCTGATTTCAGTACCGTATGAAAATTTGACTTTTCGAAGTTTGAAAATTTGGTTTTCTAAAAAATAATTTACAAAATTGCGGAAGTATCTCTGTCATACTTGTACACTGATAAAAGGATTTAGTATACGTATTTCTTTGGTAAGTATTGTCGGTAGATGGCTATGCTTTAATTCCAATGTTTGAAAACACACATACTCCCAATAAATGGCTTCTATTTATGTCTTCTCAATGGAGTTTAGTTTACATTTTTCAATTTGTCTATTATTGATTATATGTTAAAAACTTGTTTAATTTTAAATTTTATAAATGTCTCAAACATAAAAATATAATTTGATGAGATTTTTTTCTTTATAATACCTTAAATTTTTACTTGAAATTATTTATTTTAATTATTTTTATTTATTTTAACTTAAAAAAATAGGTTACACGCCCCCCGATTATATGTTAAAAACTTGTTTAATTTTAAATTTTATAAATGTCTCAAACATAAAAATATAATTTGATGAGATTTTTTTCTTTATAATACCTTAAATTTTTACTTGAAATTATTTATTTTAATTATTTTTATTTATTTTAACTTAAAAAAATAGGTTACACGCTAAAATTAATTAAAAAATTAATTTCTTTGATACCAATAAACGATTTATTAAGTATCAATAAATCATTTGTTAAATACTACTAAATATTTATTTGGTGGAACTAAATGAGTTTTAATAAATGATTTAGTACCTATTACTAAATATTTGGTAATGAAAGGTTTGTTACTAAATCATTTAGTATCTGTTACTAAATCTTATTAAATAGAACTAAATCATTTTATCAGTGTACAACAAATGGCATCTTAAAAACCATTTTATATATAAATAAATGAAAATTTTCAAAAAAAGCGCTTCGCTCTTCGACAGATAATTTAATTATCTATCAAAGAGAGAAATGTTTTTTCCAAAATTATATTTTAGACATGAACAAAACATGTTTGAAAATTAACTATCAATCACTCTTGTAAATTTTACTTGATTCAAGAATTTTTCGTCTTGATTCAACACAGTGAAACACTTAAAAATTATTTTTTTGGTTCAAGAATTTTTCTCTTCTCAAGAATCAAGCCCATTTTTTTATCAGTGTAGGATCTCCGCGTATCAATCAACTTTAAACTTTTTCTACTTCTAATTTCTTAATTTTTTTCAAAAAATTACCAGTGCATATACAGATTTCTAGAGATACAAGTTTCAGAATAATGAATCATGGATTTATTTCTATGAAAGATAATTTATTTGCAATTTTAGTTATGACTCACATTCTTGAAGGTACAACAACCTACACCCATACTTAAATTACTGGGTAAATCCAGTAGAAAGATAACTGAAAAAAAATTTTGAACTTTTAAGAAGCATAATTTAAAATTAATGAAAAAAGCACGGAAATAAGGTTATCTTACATAGAATAAAATTCTCATACGACATTTCGTTAAGATAAAAAAAAATCCGTATGTAAAGACAAAGAGTGAGTGAGTGTGTTATGTGAAGAGAGAGGAGAAAAAGAAGCCGTGCACGTTCTCGACGTTCTCGACCCGTAAACAATGCCCTCCCCGACCCAGTTTCCAAGTCTCGCGCGTAGAAAGCGGAGACTTGCATAACCTTCTCTCTGTTCTCGTGCTTGCTCTAACTATACTTATACTTATCCTATTCCAATTGTAGCTCCTATGTACTGTGTATCTACCATACACCGCTACATACCACTTAACTCCAAACTCAATACTTAAACATACATAATAAATATACACATACATAATACATCTGTACTCTGTATTCGATATTTAATATACCCAAATATAGCCACCGTGAAATATGCTTAAAAATATTTCTTATTTCTTCATTAAATTATCTTCTGAGAATTCATTAAAATTTGAATAACTCCGCTGAGATTTTTATTTGATTTAAATTAGTTGAACACGTGGTATATTATGTATATTATTATTCGCATTCGTATTCCTAGTTTGTTGTAATGAGTCACTGTAAAATTTTTGACCGTAAACTAATCTTGAGAATTTCTTTGATCTACATATGTGGAGTAAGTAGTACATCAGTCAATGTATGATTTCAAGTACTTATACTTATATATGTGTGTGTATAAGTCAAAAGTTAAGCACGTATAGGCCTAGTCCTATATCTGTTTTAGAACTTTTTGAGTGGTTTGTATATATATAATATGATGGAAAATGAATGTGGAAGTCTAGTACTAGCTAAAAATATTATCGAAGATAAATGTTTGATTATTTTATAAAAATTTAATTATAATAGAAGTAATGATAAACAAATGAACTTTGAAATTTTTAGAAATTTTTCTTGTGCAATTTTTTATTTATTTTTTTTTTTACGATTACAAAGTTTAAATACACACGGAAAAAACAGATTATACTCAGTGATATCTGTAGTGAAAAAAAATTTCCGATTGTAGCTAAAGATAACCAAATTGTACTGCGTGAAATCAGGAGTATACTCATTGTAATCTTGATTATACTAGCTACTATGTAAAATTTTTTTTCACTCAGTATAATCTGGGATGATATCCAGTGTCATCTGGTTCCTTTCCGTGTAATTAAAAGTCTACAAAAATTACACAGAAAGAAAAATTTCTTGGTTAGAGAACAAAATTCTTGGCTCAAGAAAATTTTCGGGGGCCTGAAGAAGATCGAAGTTGTGTTGGCCGAAGTAAAAATTTTTCTTGAAATTCTATTCTTGATAGAAGTAATTTTTTTTTAATTCAAATTATCATAAATACTTGATACAATAAATTTTTATATTTGATCAAGATTTTTAGATACTTTAGGGAAGCAGCGTCACCTCTGGTGAGAAAATTTTTCTCTTGAATATTTGATACCCATTTTATATTATTTTAGCGTGCAATTATACATATTGAATGAAAAAAAATGATGAAATATTATTTGATCTTCCCATTTGACATGTTAATCAATAAAAATATTAATGAAAATTTACTTCTATCTTTATATTTAATTTTTTGGAGCAAGAGAGAAATTTTCTCAAGACAAGAAAATTTACTTCTATCAACAACTAAATTTTTTGGAGCAAGAGGCTGAATTTTCTCAAAACAACAAGATACGCATTTTTTAAAGCAAGATAATTAATTTTCTTAGAATAAGTAAAATTTCTTGTCAAAAAAAATTTTTTTTTGCTCAAGAAAATAATTAGGAAGAAAAATATTTTCTTGGCTCAAGTGAACCTTTTTTTCTGTGTATCTTCCAATTCTACAGTTAAAAATTAAAAATGATCATTTTTAGATTTTCAATTGAATACTTCAACTGGCAAAAATAAACTTCATGGTTATTTGAAAAATAATTATAATATTTTTTATTTAAAATTAACATTAATTTTTTTCTTAAATAAGTAAAAATATTTAAATTTATTTAATAAATTAAAAATTTTTTAATAAAAATTTGAGCTGATCCAAGCCAAGATTCGAACCTGGATCTTTCAGCTTTTAGAATAAATGGCACTAATAAAAAATAAAAATGTTTAAAATTTACAAACAAATTTCTTGCCTATGTGCGTACATATCATTTTGATTTACATTTTTTTAAATTATCTATTTTATGGTTGTGTTCTTCAATTTTAAATTAATAATTCATAAAAAAATTTTTTCTTTCTCGATTATCATAAGTTGTAAAAGTAATTACTTGTGGGTGGCTTCTTTTTATTTCCACTTCAAAATAAAAAAAAAATTATTTTTTGTCTTCTCGCAAGTACTAGCCTAAGACAATGCTCCTTCTTTTTATTTTCTCATCTTCCTTCTTTAAATCTTGGTCTTGTCTTTAAACACCGTACCGACGAAACTCATCGCGACTCGATTCGTTTCAAAGAAAAGGCGTGTATGTTGAGGGATGAGACGGGTATAAAGTAGTAGGGTGGGTGGCAAGGATGAGGGGCCGGGGATAAGAAGAGAACAGGTTCCTGGCAGAGCAACTCACTACTTCAGGTCACTCACCCAGATTTTACACACATCAGGCATGCATCTTATTTTCTCATTTCTTATATTATATATTATATATACTCATACTTTTATATTTTTATTTATAATATATTTATTATTCCTTTGAATCGCTAAAAATTCTCTATGCTTATTTTAGCCGAATCAGCCTTTTAAATAAATATTATTATCTTTTAAAATAAATTAGATCGATTAATAAAATATTATCTTTTAAAAATATTCCTAAGAAAAAAATAAATATAGTTATTTACTGTCTTTAATTTATTATCATGCAATCAAATATTTAAATTCAAAAAGTATCGACTACTACGAATACTATTGAATACTTACATAAATAACACATTCATTAATATTTATTATTTTTCATTCGTAATATAAAATCTATTTTTTCGAATCTAATATCGTAGCAATCTAAATCATAATTTTGATTTATGTAAAAAGATCAAAAATAGAAAAAAAAATTTTTTTATTACTTGTACCCTTTTAATTCTTATGATTTTATATTTTTTATTTAATTTTAATGATAACGATAATATATATTGATTATCTTTGAGATATCACAATTAATTTATCCTTGGAATTTAATAATTTAAATCGAAATTTTTTCCTTGATAATTATTTATTGACGTCAGAAAATCCAGTACTGGACAAATGAGTCAGTATAAATTTAATATTGAACAAGTAACGAATTATTTTATGAAGTAAATTGAAATTATAACTTCATTTATTATTTAAAAATAATGAAATTCAATACTCAGTATTGAATTTCATTATCCGAGGTATTTATTACAAACTAAAATAGTTTTGGATAAAAAATGAATTATTTAAGCATATGAATTGAAAATATCAATTTGTATTTAGTTATTGATAAGTTTATTGTAGCAAACAAATTTACTTTAGAATTAATTTAATTGTTCGTGTGAGCTAGTAAAATTATTAAAAAATTTGAAATGAATAATTCTGGTATCTTAGATAAAATCTAGAGTAGATAAACGAAAAAATATTTAAAAAAATTAAATGACTTAAAATTTGATGTGTTTTAATTTATCAAAAATTGTTAACAATCGTTAATTTAGTGATTTTTATGAATGATTGCTAGCATTAACTACTTCAGATAATAAACTACAGAGAAAAAATAACTTTTAAATTTTCATCCAAGAAAATTTTAAAAAAGACAAAAGTTATTTTGGAACAAGAAATTTTTTTGGCTCAAGAAACTTTGACTTCATTCAAGAAATTTTCAATATTTTCTTGAGCTTAGAAAATTTACCCTCTAAACAAGAATTTTTTTTTTTCAATGTACTTGTCAATATTACCATCCTAGATATGAACAACTACAACTCAGCTTCATTGACAATATTATTACATTCTTTCCATGTGCATTTTGTGATATTTATTAATTAATGAAAATATCAATAAATTAAATCGTTGATTTTTTTATAAATCAAAATTTAATATAAAAAAAAAAAAATTCATCAGTATCGGATAAAAAATTTCATAAAAATGCTCTTAAAGTAGGAACTAAAATAAAAATTGCAGTAATACTTAAAATTGTCATTAATTTTAAAGAACCAAAAAAATTTTTACATGCAATAATTACAATTATTTTAATCAATAAATCTTCCGTTTACTTTTTAAAAATTATAATAAAAAATGACTTTTTTAAGATTGCAGTAAGTTCAGTTGGTTTAAAATTTATTGTAAAAAGAAGAAATAATACCTTCTACATAAATTTTTCATGAAACGGAAAACAGAAATAAAACAAAAATTATGGTGTGAAATTTCTTGTGAAAATATACGGCCGTTTCAAATTTAACACCATACGTAGAAATTTCATGTTAAAATTTTCAGTGCTCATGTAATAATACAAGAGCTAGCGTTAACCGATTTGTTTTTTTTCATACTTATTGTGAAACATAAAGTTCCGGTAAAAACTTGAGTTTCTTCATGCTCAACATAATCCTTCAAGCACTGTGAAAATTTGTACAAATGCAACCTATATTTTTTTGACGATTGAAAAAAATAGAGTGTGCAGTCTATTTGTTCAAGAAAAGTTTTGTTCAAAAAATTCTACCAAAAGTTTAAAATGGTTCTATCTGATGTTTAGGTACAGAAAAAAAATTGTAAAATCGAGTAACCGCACATGTGGCTAGCTAAACCTTTCCGGAAAAAAATTTAAAACCTCTTAAAAATTTATGACTTAAGCGAGTGGATCTTTAGGTTGGAAAAAGGAAAAAGACCCTTGCATTTATTATTTTAGGAAAACATTTTTAAGTTTTGAGTTGAAATTTATTTTCGTGGGAATTTTATGACTGTGTCGTCGTATTGAATACCAATTAAAAAATAAGCATTGAAATTACAAGAAAATATTTAGATTTATATAATAAGCTATTTATTTTTCTGTAAAAGAAAAGAATGATTGGACTGTTTTTACAAGAAAGAGTTTAATTTTTTGAGTAAAAAATCTTGTACAAAATAATTTGAATTTCTTGTTGCTCGTCGTGTCCTTGTGTCGAGTGATCCGGTTGACGTCACCATCATCACTAGTGTCTTATACACCAGCTATTATTACGTCACACACTTGAGAGAACATAAAAAGATGTGGTGTGGTATAAGTGTGTGTATTATATATATGTAATATTACCAAGTGGGAAAAGGAAGCTTAAAACGACAGTAATCATGACTGGTTTACGATTCGCAAGGTTAACCCTCTACTTTTATACATACATACTACACTACGTTGCTTATTTACTCACAATAATTACTATCGCCTCTTCGTTTTCCTTGTTCACGGAAAAACATTTTTTTCATAACTAAGGAATGACCTTGCATCTTGTGAACTATTGACATTTTTAAAGATATAAGCTCATTCCGATGTTACACTCATCGAGACCTTTCATTTGAGTACCCACATCAATTTTTCATATATTTTATTTATTTATATGTATAAGATATATGTATATATGAAAAATATATCAAAAATGCATGTGGGTACTCAAGTGAAAGCTCTTGATGAGTGTAACATCAGGATGAGCTTATATCTTTAAAAACGCCAATAGTTAAGAAAGTACAGGGCATTTTAACAATTATCTTGTGAATTATTGATATTTTTCAAGATATAAGCTCATTCCAATGTTACACTTATCGAGACCTTTTATTTGAGTACCTACATCAATTTTTCATATATTTATATATATTACATATATGTATATATGAAAAATATATCAAAATGCATGTAGGTACTCAAATGAAAGCTCTTGATGAATATAACATCAGAATGAGCTTATATCTTTAAAAAGGTTAATAATTAAGAAATGACATTGTATTTTTGTTCAACTAATGATATTTTTTAAAGATATAAGCTCATCCCGATGTTACACTCATCGAGACCTTTCATTTGAATAACTTAAGAAAAGACCATGCATGTATCTACTTGTATTTTGTCAACTAATGATATTTTTAAAGATATAAGCTCATCCCGATGTTACACTCATCGAGACCTTTCATTTGAATACCCACATCAATTTTTCATATATTTTATATATTTATATATGAAAAATATATCAAAATGCATGTGGGTACTCAAATGAAAGCTCTTGATGAATATAACATCAGAATGAGTTTATATCTTTAAAAACGTCAATAGTTAAAAAAGTACAGTGCAATTTAACAAAAGTCATTATTTAATAAAGCAAAATTTTATTTATTTATGATTCACAAGTCACGGCAATCACATTGTGACTACAAAGTTGCTAGTTATTATTATTATTATTATTATTAATTATAAAAATTGAAAATTTCACAACTTGATTAATGCCAAAACAATTTTTGCTTTAAATTTTTTCAACAATTTATATAATAAATTTGGAATAAGAATAATTTTTAAAAAAAGAAACAAACATTTAACAGATGTAAAAAAATGTAAAAAAAAAAAATAAAAGAAAAGATAACATAAATTCAAGAAACATGAGTAGATTTTAAAATAAAGCAGAGTAAAGTTAAAGGTAATATAAAATTTTTGGGGTTTTTCAAATCAGCTGATAAACATCAGCAGACTTGGGGATATGCTCTGAATGCGTTATGTCATGTATACATATACTTGTATATATGTATAAATATATATTGTAGGATAGAGCACGTTGAGGTCGTTGGCCCTGACGTGCGCACGAAGCGTGCCGACGACTCCGCGTGTGTAAAAACCCCTTCCGTCACTGCACCACCCTACTCAGTCCCCTTTGTATACACATGTGCATATGTGGTGCATGTGCACAGTGATGAAGAACAAACGCGTGCAAGCGACTCACTGTGAAATTTAACCCTTTGAAAATTACACAAAAGTCCATTTATTTATACCTCTCTGTTATAAATATTTTTGTTTTTTCATTTTTGAATTTCCATATGTAGTTTTTTTTTTAATTTTTTTTTGTTTCATCTAAAACATATCTGCTGTAAAAGGAAAAATAATCCAATAATTTTAACGACACGGTAGAGAGAAATGAGAAAAGGAGATGGATCTTCTATAGCTATTATATGTAAAGAAAATGAAAATGAAAAATACTGTTGTGTGTGAAAAAGTTTTCTTTTATGCGCTTATAAATGTACATATAAAAGAAAGAGAAAAAATATGAATGTATATAGATTTATGTTATAAAATGGAGAAATGTATGTGGGCGACCGACTTGAGAGTCACAGAGAAGTGTAACGGGGATCGAAAAAACGTTAAGGGGGTAGGGGGAGGGGGGAGGGGGTTACAGTCCGGTATGTAGGGCAGAAGGGCTACCGTGTGATCAATAAATCTCTTCGCTTTTTTCTTTGACCTGTTTGACATTTACTTGAGAATGCCGAGAAAAGTTTATGACACAATTAAAAAAAATATATATATATATTTATAAATTTTTTTTTTTCATTAAAAAATAATTTATTAAAAATTTTTTGATTCTCAATTAATGTTGTATAAAAAAATTTGGTAATTATTTACAAGTGGGGTCAACCACATTTTGGGCCATAATTAGGTGAAAAATTAACATTTTCAATTTTTTTTTATTCTGCTTGTCTTTGCTCTCATGTTTTTGGATAAAATTTTTATTTTATCTTTTATTGATATATTTTTTTAAAAAGTACATAAAAAACTATCAATATAAAAAAAAAAAGAAAAAGTTAAATATCCCAATTTGCTAAAAAATTTTTTAAAATTGTAATTGTATTTTTTTAACTTCCCGCTAAGAAAATCAAAGATTTAAAAAAATCGGGAAGTTATTATTTTTTAAATTGTTCATTTTTTTATGTATTTAAAAAAAATTGTTTGTTCTTTTTTGTATGTGCCTGAAGAAGTTGGTGATAACCAACGAAACGTTGCACGAAAGTGAAATAAATAAATCAACATAAACAACAATAATTAAATGAGTTTGTTTTATCACCAATGCGATCAATATTTTTTGACTAGTTTTGACTAGATCAAAAAATATTGATCGCATTGGTGATAAAACAAACTCATTTAATTATTAAAATCACGGTTGAGAAAATTGGTTTATAAACTAAACAACAATTTTTGTCGGATTAACCTGATATCAATTTATATTTAAAAAAAAAATATATCAAAAACATCAAATGGAAATTTCGTTCAAATAAATGAAAATTAAAATGGTCAAAATTTTATTGCTATGTTAATAATGAAAAAAAAATTCAAATTTTGAATTGATGAAAAAATATTTGACAAGTAATAAAAAAAATAAGAAATGTTAATTTTATCATATTTTGAAAGTTAACAATACTTATTTATTGTAAGTTCTGTTAGTAAAATTATTACTCTACTACAACATAAAATCATTTGAACTTAGAAACAAATTCTACAAATTTTATCTTTTGGACATAAAAAATTTTTTTACCTAGCCACGACAATAAAATCTTATACACAAAACGTACAATTAAAAAAAAAAAAAGTTGAATATCTCAATTTTCTAAAAAATTTAGAAATTTTTTTAAAAATTTGTTAAAATTGTGATAATCAAGTTTTTGTTTTTAATTGTTTATTTTTCTATGTATTTTTCAAAAAAAAATATATCAATAAAATCAAATAGAAATTTTGATCAAAAAAATGAAAATTAACATAGTTGAACCCACTTATAAATATTTTAATCTGAACTTTGTAGATCGTAAAAAAATATACGTGAAAATTTTATTTTTTATATTTGATTTTTTAAACTTTTACTTCACGTGAAGATAAATTTTTTTATGAACATCTGAATTATCAGCACCCAAAACAAAGTAGGTGTCTCCCGCAGAGTGAACACAAATTTTAAATTAGTACACTTCGTATTTTTTTTAAATAAAGAAAAAAAATCCGTTGTTTTTTTTACACTCAAATGCATTCTATTTTTATAAAAGTAAAATAAATACACTTGCTGGATTTTTTTTCAAAATATTAAACAAAAAATAAAACTAAAAGAAAAAAAATTTTTTAAAGATTGAGTTTTTTTTTTTTAGTTTGTTACCAAGTGAACGAATGTCGTGGAGCAACTGAAGGGTGTGGTTCTGTAAAATTTATGTCGGTGTTACTAAGAGAGAATTTTTTCATCTATCGAATCATGTGTAGTAGAAAGAAATTTATCAATAATTAATCAGAAGTATAAAATAATAAAAGTATATGAATTAAAAATAACATGTACTTTATTTATAGATCTTAAGAAGAGTATTTTGATATCTAAACAGTATCTACCCTTGATAGCACAAGAGTAGACAGTATAACCCGTATATCGGTGGTGTCTCTACCCTCGGTTCCCTCGGGTTTTCCCCTTAAATTCCATCGACTATACGAGGACTAGACTTGACTTAACTCCCCCAGTTCCCAGTTCCCTGACCCCCTCATCCCCTTACGCCCTCAACTATCACGTGCTTCTAAGTCTCACGGCACACCCAACGACCATTATCCCCTTTACTCCCAAGTACTCACCTACGGAAACGACAATACCCTCTTTAAGAGTTCAACTATCTAAATATAATTCAACTATTTCGATTATTTATTTTTTATTTTAGTGAATTTTTCTTTTTAATTTATCAGTCAAATTTTTATTAGTGTTACGTTTTAAATTTTTTTATTAATGTATTAAATTTATATTTGAATTGTGGATTGTTGATAGAATTTGGAAATTAGGGTAATAAATAGAGTGAAATGAGAATAGATATGATATCGGTTTAAATGGTCTGCATTATAACGATTACTCTAGTTTATTATTAAAAGGATCCATATTCTGATTATTGTCCTAGGCGAACTATTTCTGAGCACGTCAATAATGTTCTTATAATTTATTATTTACTTCAGTTAATATACTGACAGATCAATTAACTATTCAAGAAAAAAAATCTTAATTAAAGAAAATAATTTTGGTGAATTTCGCTGTCGTAAATTAGAGGAAAAAAATTTTTAAAGTGTGTTAAATTTACGTAAGTCAAGATAAATGGAATTTTAAATAATTTTTTTCAATCAAATTTTTTTTCGGGCATCAAATTAATTTTTATGATATATAATTATTATTGATACGAGAATATTATTTTAAAGAATTTGATCATCTTAAATGAAAAATTACATTTATAAATAGGACTTATTAAAGTTTTAAATAACAGTCAAGTCTTACTAGTGTAAAATTGTAAAAATTATACTAGATTAGATTTAGATTAATTTTATTATTATGCCAAAGCCAATTTGGCCAGATGGCAATATTCAGAAATTAAGTACATAAATTTGTTTAACAGTTAATTATACAATGATTATTTGCTATACCTAAATAATAACAAAATTGATATAATAAGTATTTATAAATATTAACTATGTCGGAGACATAAAGCAATTATCATTTAAAATCTTTTCTGGTTTATAAGAGCAAAAAATTTCAACCTTAAGATTTTGCTCTCACAATTAATATCTTATTGTAATTTTTATATAAATTCTTAACATTTCGATAACTGAGCTTACAGAAGTTTGAGAATTACACGTTGAGCTGTTATAATCCACATTATATATTTATTACTATCAATAATTAGTAACTCATACTTTCAATCTTATTTTTCCCATGAAGAATGCATTTATTTTCATAAATCAAAAAAATTTACCACCGATAAATGGAAGTTTTGAAAGTGTCAGTTATTAAACTATGAATTTCTCAATAAAAAATTATTGAAAAATAATAAGTAACTTTTAGTTTAAAGTTTCATGCAACTAAAAATACATTTGAAACTTTTAAATTTGATATTTTCAATAGTCATTGTATTATTACAAGATATACTCTCAATCATTTGTGTCAAATACTAGTGTGTAATACTTGCAGATTTTTTTACGAGGGACCTCTTTACTCTACACTGAAAAAAAAATTAACTTGAATCAAGAGAAAAATTCTTGAACCAAGAAAATGATTTTGAAGAGTTTCATTATCTTGGATCAAGACAAAGAATTCTTGAATTAAGTACAATTTATTTAAACCAAGAAAAATTTCTTAGCTTAAGAATTTTTCTATTTAAATCAAAAAGATGAAATTCTTCAAAAATATTGACTTGATTTAAGTAAATTTCTTTTTCTTTGTAAAAATTAATTTTTCCACTTGATTCAAGACAATCAAACTTATTAAAATGATATTTCTGGTTAATTTTTTTCTCAAATCAATTTAATTTTTCATCAGTGTAGTATATTAATTAGATAAAAAATTAAAATCTTGTAAGTAATGTTACAAAATTTGTTCTGGAACCTGAAAAATAATGTATAACTTTTCGATTAATAATCATGTAAAAGCTAGAAATATTTTTTTCCATTATATTAATTCTCAAATCTTGTCTTTCAGTAACGTTTAAAATTAAAATCTTGAGCCAAATAAGCAAAATCTATTTTTTAAAACTGATAAAAACTAATTTAATAATTGTCGCAATATTTAAAAAATAAAATAGTAAAATTCTTAATTTTAATCTAAAATGTTCCAAAAATTTCTAAATTATTTAACCTAGTTAAAAGTGATATTAACGATAAGACGAAATGAAATATTTAAGTAAATGTGGTGCTAGAACCAGAGTTTTAAATATTTATTAAGATGCAGTTTTTATTTTAAGAAACTGTGATGAAAAAATTGTAAAAAACAGTTCTTAATTTATCGTGAAGTTTCATATTTGTATTTTAATATTTTAAAAAAATTAAAAAATTATTCTTGATAAATCACGTTATTGAAATTAAAATTTATCAATAACATTAATGTCAATAAAATAAATCACGAAATTAAACTTTTGCATAATTATCTCCTCTTTTTAGCATCCAAATAAAATAATATTATTTCAAGTTTTATAAAATTATAATAAAAATAATTATAAATAAAAAAATAATTGATAATACATTTGTAGACAACCAAAACTGTTAGTGTCGACTATATGAATGAAATGAACGCAATTGTAGCGGGGAGTCCGTTAAATTGATTAAAATAATTGATTAGTAATTGAGGAACACCCTGTAGATAGGATCGAATGTCGAGCCACGCGCCGGGAGACTCGAGCGACCGACACAAGGTCAGACGGTGGCCTCCAACTTCCGGTGTTGGTAACCGGAGAGTGTAAGCGGGACAATCCGTGATCCAACACTCGAACTTATTTTTTTATTTAATTACTAATACACTTCCCATTATAAAATAAAAAAAAATTTCTAATTATTTTTTTATCAACCAAAAAATGATAAAAATCAAAATTTGCATTTTCATAATTTATTTTCCGGGATTTAAATTGAATTTCCCGTACAAAAGCAAGCATCAATCGTCGTCAGACCTAAAAGGGGCTGTACTGTGCCCTTTTTTTTTCTTATATTTTTTTTATCCCCTTATCATCCCCTTTACTCCCGTGTCCACGGTATATTCGCCGTAACTCACTCGACGCTGCATCTCTACTCGCTACGGCCTATTTATTCACAAAAATGCACTCTATCACCGACATACTCGTATACAAAAATACTCTACCGGCTTCAAATGAAATGCAAGTTCTTTTGTTGGGAAAAAAAATAAAAAAATATTAAATTCACCTACCCTGCATTTTTCCACTCTCGCGAATATTAAATGGACTCTTTTATTTTTACCCAAAAGCTACCTCTTAAATCAAATTACAAATTTTTCACTTTAATTTACATAAAAATTTTTTAAATATCTCACTATTTATGCTCCAATCGTAATTGTAGAAATATTTCCTGATAAACTGTAAAACTTCATATCATCTATATTATAAGATTTAATTATACACAGTAAAAAATTTTACGTCAATGCGTCAAAAAAAAAAATTTTGTGTTAAAAATTTTTATGTTAAATATTTAACACTTTTTTGTGTTAATTTAACACAATAAATGTTAAATTTACACATAAAATTGTTAAATATTTAACACAAAATTTTTTGACTCTGATGCAAAATTTTTTACTGTGTAACATGTAAAATTTCTTCACCTTAAGTTAATAACTTGTACTTATAGTTTGTTAAACTTTATATAAATTGTATTGAGACTCTTTTATTGCCCTGCCAGCTGTTGGGTCTACTTAAACTAAATAAATAAATAAATAAATTAATTAATTTCCAATTTTTTTCTAGAAGAAAATAATATTATAAATTATAATATAATCGGCTTTTATTTAGAAAGTGTTTGATTCGGTTGGTTGCCTCAAATAAAGTTAAGTTAAATAAAAAAAAAAAATGACTTCCACTGACTTTACTAGAGCTGGTGAAAAGCGAAAGGGACGGAAATAGTGTTTTCGTGCTTTACCGCAGTTCAATACCCCTTTTTTTATTGAGTTCATGCCCTCTAACTTTTATTTATCTTTTTCAATGCTCGTGTTATTTTTTATTTTTATCCCTCCATTTATTTATGTCGAAATATTGCCGCTTTTTTTTTAATTCAAAATTAATTATCGACTAAATAAAATAAATTATTTAAAAAATTTTTAATTAATTAATATTATTATTTATTCTTAATAATATTTAGCCTTAAAAATTAAACCAAACTTACAAATTTAAACAATAATTTTTTGAAACATTAATAATTTTTAAATTAATTGATTTTAAATTAAAAAATCTTAAATAATTAAATAAAATTTATTTTTTTGCTTTAGAAAAAATTATCTTCAATTTAAAAAATTTAATAATTAATTAATATTGTTTATTCTTAATAATATTTAGCCTTAAAAATTAAAACAATTATAAATTTAAATAATAATTTTTTGAATGTTTGACAATTTTTTAATTATTTGATTTTAAGTTAAAAAATCTTAAATAATTTAATATTAATTTTTTTGCTTGAAAAAATTATCTTCAATTTAAAAATTTCTTTCCTTTATTTTAATTCGAAAATTAAAATAAAAAAAATAATAAATAATGAAATTATTATAAAAATGTAAATTTTTTAATTGACTAAAATTTTTTTTGAATCGTAAGGTAGCATAGTAGGCGCTGAAATGATTTCAAACTAGTTTGCGGAGTTAGAGAATTAGTAATCAGAGTGGGGAGACATTGAGATAGGTCGGGGATATTTTCATGATGGCCGCAACAAGTACCGAAGAAAAGGCGCTAGTTGCGCCAGTGTTGCCAAGGCGACAATGTGGGTGGGACTTGAGTGTGTCATAATATTTAGGAGGTGGAGTCACGGCAGCCATCATGAATTGCCGTCCTAACAGTTTCTGCCATCTCGCGGGTTTTATCCAAACTAAAATCCATCAAATTTTTGCGCGGGTTTTTTAAATTCGAAAAATTTTTTAAATCTACTAAAATTAAGCGAAAAACTTGTCTGAAGAAATATAAATAATTTTTTAAGCTTAATAAAAAAATGACTTGTTTTTTTTCTACTTTGCGCTTCAATTATTAGCCAGTAATCATTTAACTTACATAATTTGTACTTGTGATAGTACTTGTTAGTTATACGAGGTCTCCTTACTAAACTGAGCGTGCGATTATTCGACCCACGCCTCTTCCTTTACATTTCCACCACTAGACTTTTTTTAGCTTATTCTTCATATAACTCATGATCATGAATAATGCATTGTAATTGCAATTATATGCTCTTCATACTTATTCATAGATGTAAACACGCGGCCAGACGGCGGAATTTAATAATACAATTCCTTAACTGAATAACAATAAAAACAGTTTTTTTTTTTCATCTTGTGCTTTTTCTTCTTCATCTTCTCTCTTATGTTTTAATGATTGAAACTTAAATATACATTTATTTCAATTTAATTGTACGCTCGTGAAATTTAAATTATCGACTCTGATATAACTTGAGTTTTAAATAGCTCTCACATTCCAACTATTGATTTTACTGAAATAGTCATAAATATATATCTTTTTAATGAGAATTATATTTCTTACTAAATTTTTTTAATGATTTTTTTTTACTATATACACTGATGAAAATATTAATTTAATTTAAAGTAAGAAAATCACTTATTATGCTGCAATAATTCATTCTCTTATTATTTAATTTAAAATTTAGTATTTTGATAATTTTCTTCTAAAAAAATTATAATTTTTTTTAAGAATAATTTTTTTGTTCAAATTTTTATCTTCTTAAACTAAAAAATGAAAATCTCTTAGAAAAAAAAAATTTTAAATGTAAGATTTCTTTTTTTTTTTTTACAAAAAATATTAAAAATTTGAAATTTTCTGGCTTAAGCTACTATTTTAAATTAAAAAAAAATGAATTATTGAAAAAAAACATTTTTATTTATTTTAAAAAATTTTGAATCAAGATTTTAAAAAATTAATCTTAAATCTAACAAAAAAATTATTAAATAAAATTTTTTTTCATGATTTAAATTTATAACATTATTTCTTCGTCTCACTCTACAAAATATATTTTTTTTATACTTTAAAAAATATTAGACGATTGTAAGGATGATTAAACTTTTAATATTTATAATGAACGTGTAATATTTTGAAAAATCTTAAAAAAATATATATTGTAGGTCAATGTTAGAGTAATACGTGCAAAAAAAAGCTAAGGTGTACCATACAATTTTGGCATAAAAAAAAATTTTTTTAAATATAACTGACCCGATTATCGAGCGAATTTTTCTAGGAATACTAATTAGTGATATCTTAAAACCCACTAGCACTTTTTTTTAATATTACCAAGTAGATTCGGAGAATAATGAATTTGAAAAAAAAAAAAAAAACTTATTTTTTACTTAAAAACGCGTGATATTTTAGAGTTGAAATTGGACTGAGATATTGTCCACAAAATAAGAAATTTTAGGAAAAACAATTAGCCCGATTGCAATGGGGGCATTTTACCCAGTTTATCTGGCGAGGGCCTTTGTCAAAATAATTTTCTTGGTTTAAAATTTTTTTTTTTTTCTATAATTTTCCTAAATAATTAAAGTTATGATTGATTCTTTTAAAATTCTATTTTTTAGATTAAAAAAACTAAATAAGTATTTAAAAAAAAAAACAAAAATTTTTTTTAAATTTAAAAAATGAATAAATAAATATAATTTTTATAAAAAATTAAAGTCACAATTTATTCTTCAAAAATTGTATTTTTTAGTTTAAAAAGCTGAATAAGTATTTAAAAAAAAAAAAAACATTTTTTTAAATTATAAAAAATAAATGAATAAATATGTATAATTTTAATAAATAAATAAATGTAATTTTTATAAAATTATAAAAAAAATAATTTTTGAATCAAAAATATTAAGTATAACTGTTCCAGGCCCCAAAAAATATCAATAAAACCCTATTACAAAAATAAGACTCAAAATTACCATAAATTAAAATGACCACGGTATTTAAAATCAAGGTGTAATTAATTACTATAATTATTTTTCAGGTTCTTGTTGAATACGACGACGTGGAATGGCACAGACGAGAATGGTTATCACCGCATCGAGACACAGCCTTTACATATTTTCTCATCGAAAAAGGAGTTTTTTGGGCAGAGCGTCCAGATCCACGACAAAACGGTCTCACTGCCATCGATCAATACAATCACAACAACCATACAAATAATAATCACCGCATTAACGGCAAATCTAAAGGATCAACATCCGCAAATACCGTTCCTTGGCCTGCTATCGTAAGTGCCAATTAAAATACGTTTAGTTATATTAAAAATAAAAATAAATTAAAAAAAAACACCGAAAAAATATTGTATGCTGTATCGGTAAACATAAAAAAAAAAAAAAAAAAACGTTTCTCGAATAAATTAATTCAAGAGAATCTTGATGCCTTTGAAGGAAGTTACAAACGGAAATACCAAGCATACATGCGCTTTTATATTGGAGTGTAAGAAACCAGCTGGCTCCCACGTGCTGCTAGCTAGCTAGCTCTTCTCTAATCGTAATTAGACACATTTAATTAACTGTACTGTCTCACGAAATACGGCATTAAGATCTCTCTCTCTCTCTTTCTCTCTCTTTCTCTCTCACGGGCGAAAGTGCCATTATTTTTTTTTACATAATTTTTATTTTCACATCAACACTAATTATAGGACATAATTGATTAGATTTTATTAAGAAATTTATTGTGACCATAATTTACACGCGTAAAAATTTTTTGTTCCAGGGATTTTATCCACTTGTAGCAAGAGAAGATTTACACGAAGACATGATGCCTGTTGAGTTTATAAATGATAAAAAATTGGAATTCGTCGATTATACAAAACTAAAACCATTTACGGTAAATTATTTTTATTTTTTAAAGTTTTTATTTAATGTACAAAGGGCGTTAATGTGTGTTTGTATATGTAAGTAGGAGCTAATTGATTTAAAAAATAGGATTGTGTAAATTAATGGAAATCCTTGAGTGAGGTTTTGAACTTGCATGCCAGACGAGTTTAGAGCTTACAAACATTGTTCGTGGAATTGTTTCCAAGTAATTAAACTGCTAGAAAGTTTTGCCGTTAAAACTTGATCACATTGAGCAGCCAGATGGAAGTGGTTTGGCAAAACGATCCCACTAAAAGGGAATGAGTTGTGTAGAAGGACTTTTGAGTAGTCGTTTATGTTTCTACCTAGTTGCTATTATAGTTTATTAGTTTACGAGCTTGTGGTTAAGCTATTTGCTATAATTATTTACTTTTTTTGCTATCACTTGTACTATAATTTTACTATTTAGATAATTTTATTATATACTCCAAAAAGAAGGATTCTTGCCAACAAAATTATTATCAGTCTTCTGTAATTAAATATTTCAATTAGTAAAATATTTTTTGTACTAGCAACCTTGCAGTCACTATGTGACTGCCGTTACTTGTGAATTATAAAAAATTAAAATTGTGCTTTATTAAATAATGAATTTTGTTAAATTGCACTGTAATTTCTTAAATGTTGACGTTTTTAAAGATATAAGCTCATCCCGATGTTACACTCATCAAGAGCTTTTATTTGAGTACCCACATGCATTTTGATATATTTTTCATATATACATATATATAATATATATTTATAATATATATATTATATACTTATTACATATAATAAATATATATGAAATATTGATGTGGGTACTCAAATGAAAGGTCTCGATGAATGCAATGTCGGGGTGAGCTTATATCTTTAAAAATGTCAGTAGTTGACAAGATACAAAGTTATTTCTTAATTATTGACATTTTTTAAGATATAAGCTCATCCTGATGTTACACTTATCGAGAGCTTTCATTTGAATACCCACATCAATTTTTCATATATTTATATATATGAAAAATATATCAAAATACATGTGGGTACTCAAATGAAAGCTCTTGATGAGTGTAACATCGGGGTGAGCTTATATCTTTAAAAATGTCAATAGTTCACAAGATACAAGGTCATTTCTTAATTATTGACATTTTTAAAGATGTAAGCTCATTCCGATATTACACTCATTAAGAGTTTTCATTTGAATACCCACATGCATTTTTAAATATTTTTCATATATACATATATATATATATATATATATAATGTATATAAATATATAAAAAAATTGATGTGGGTATTCAAATGAAAGGTCTCGATGAGTGTAATTTCGGGATGAGCTTATATCTTTAAAAATGTCAATAATTGAAATTATATGATATTTTGTCAACATGATATTTTCAAAGATATAAGCTCATCCCGATGTTACACTCATCGAGACCTTTTATTCAAATACCCACATGGCAATTTTTGTATATTTTATATATATATGGTATTTGTGAAATATATAAATATATGAAAAATTGATGTGGGTATTCAAATGAAAGGTCTCGATGAGTGAAACATCGAGATGAGCTTATATCTTTAAAAATGTCAATAGTATACAAGATACAAGATAATTTCTTAATTATGTATCTAGAGATAGAGCATTTTCGAATCCAGCCTAAATACTTATCATAATAAATTGACTATCGGTACGAATGATATTAAACCTTGAAAAGGCACAAATTCAAATCAAGACCTTTGCAATGACACTAAATTTCACTTAAAAAAAACCGATTTTATCATACCAATATCCTGGACACAAAATTTTTCTTATTCTCCTAATAAGATAGATAATTATAGCAAAGCTATTTTGACTTGAGAGAAACAATTCTTTTTAAACCAACCAATTGTCTTTCTTTAACTATCTTTTGCCTTGAATTTTAAATTTTTGATTCAAAAATTTAATTTATTAATTTACAATTTTATTTTTTGAACTAAAAAAATTGAATATTTTGGCACAAAAATAAATATATAAAGATATTATCCATCAATCTATTTTTTTATTTTTTTTTTAAGCATAAAAAATAAATTGAATGACATAATTTGAATGAAATAACCAAAGACAGTTGTAAAAAAAATAAAAAAAATAATTAGTCAATTGGTTGATATACTTTCACAAATATAATAACAACACGGTACGAGTGTTGTCGAGTCCGACGACCCTGAACTATAAACGGCATTCTCTCCCATCTACTACCAAAGCAAACCAAGCCAAACCAGCAAGGCACAAGTAAAGGCAGTAAGAGTAGTACATGCACACTATCTACCATACACTGTATGTAATATGTACCATCGCCATACGATTGGATCGTTCATATATGATAGGAATGAAAAGTATACAAGCTCCCAGGGAGTTTTAAAACTTTTATTTTTCCTCCGTTGGTAAAATAAGCTAAGCCAAATAAAAAAGTCAAAAGCACGGCTTTAATACTTTTTTATTTTTATTATTCTTTATCATCATTTGCTCTTTTTTTTTATTGTACTGGCAGCTGTGCGACCCACCTCTTTCTTATTTTGCCTGCTTTGCCTTCTCATCTGCAATTGCTTTCAACTTGTACACCATACTCTTATTTCTACTATACTGGTATATACATTACATGCACAGCTTTATATTTGCACGTATACCATAGCATCTTACGCTGGAGAACGGCCAAGACCGGAGGCGCCAACATATTCCTCGTTTCTTCTATATAACGGTCCTTGGCAAAGGATCAAGTCACGTGTCTTGTTGCTTCTTCACTTATATACTGCATCCTATATCTATTCTGACATATTTTTATCATAACACATCAATATTTATTGAAACGATAAAAATCGATAGGCGTCATTTAAATTGTTAAGAAAAAAAAAGAAAACAATAAAAAATTTCTTCTTATTTAATTTTATTTTTATTCAAAAGTTAAATTTAACAAGCTCAAACTAACTTTTGAATTACTACAGATAGATTTAAACTTTTCTGATCAAGACGAAGTGCTTTGAGTTGAGTCAAAGTATCCGAAACTCTGAAACTTGTTCACAAACTTTTGACTTTCTTTACAAAGTTTTTAAATAAAATCAAAGAAAAAGTAATAAAAAAATATTTCTTAACGTGAGTTTGATCGATCATCTATGAAAGGTTTAATTTTATTCAACTAATTTTTTATTTTTTATCCTTAACTACAAATATAAATGTTTTTAAAATTAATTAAAAATTTAATCTATATTATTTAAAGAATAAGAAAAATTTTATCTATCTATAAAAATGCTCTATCTCTAGATACATAATTAAGAAATGACCTTATATATTTTGTGAAATATTAACATTTTTAAAGATATAAGCTCATCCCGATGTTACTCTCATCAAGACCTTTCATTTCAGTACCCACATCAATTTTTCATATATTTCATATATTTATATATTTCACAAATACCATATATATAAAATATGTAAAAAATGCCATGTGGGTACTCAAATGAAAGGTCTTGATGAGTGTAACATCAAGATAAGCTTATATCATTAAAAATGTCAATAATTAAGAAATGACCTTGCGTTTTATCAACAAAATACCTAGAAATTCTTTAATTATTGACATTATTTAAGATATAAGCTCATCCTGATGTCACACTCCTCGAGACCTTTCATTTGAGTACCCACATCAATTTTTCATATATTTTATATATTTATATATATATATTATATACATCTATATATGAAAAATATATAAAAATGCATGTGGGTACTCAAATGAAAGCTCTTAATCAATGTAACATCGGAATGAACTTATATCTTAAATAATGTCAATAATTAAGGAATGTCTTTGTATTTTGTCTACTGATGATATTTTTAAGGATATAAGCTCATCTCGACATTGTACTCATCGAGACCATTCTTTTGAATACCCACATCAATTTTTCATATATTTTATATATTTTTATATATTATATATATGTATATATGAAAAATATATCAAAAATGCATGTGGGTACTCAAATGAAAGATCTTAATAAGTGTAACATCTGGATGAACTTATATCTTTAAAAATGTCAATAATTAAGAACTGACATTACTATTTTGTCAACTTGTGATATTTTTAAAGATATAAGCTCATCTCGACACTACACTCATTGATACCTTTTATTTGAGTACCCACATCAATTTTTTTATATATTTTATATATTTATATATATATTATATACATGTATATATGACAAATATATGAAAAGTGCGTGTGGGTACTCAAATGAAAACTCTTGATGAGTGTATCATCGGGAAGAGCTTATATCTTTAAAAATGTCAATAATTAAGAAATGACCTTGCATCTTGTAAACTATCGACATTTTTAAAGATATAAGCTCATCCTGATGTTACACTCCTCGAGACCTTTCATTTGAGTACCCACATCAATTTTTCATATATTTATATATATATTATATACATGTATATATGACAAATATATGAAAAGTGCATGTGGGTACTCAAATGAAAGCTCTTAATGAGTGTAACATCAGGATGAGCTTATATCTTTAAATACGTAAATATTTAACAAATTACAGTGTAATTTAACATTATTTAATAAAGCAAAATTTTAATTTTTTATATTTCACAAATCACGGCAGTTACATAGTAACTGCAAAGTTGTTAGTAGTAGTGAATAATAATCAAAATAAAATAAAACTAACTTGGTTATTATTTACTGATTTAAGCAGCAAGATTGGGAGCTAACGAAAGGAAGTTTACCATGGGCAAATGCTATAAGAAGATGGGCAGAGATGCAGGATGGTCAAAGGATTTTATTAACCACACCTAGTGTTCTAGTTGGCTTCAGGGTCGAGGTTTATCGCGCTGAAGGCACTACCCAATGGTATACAGCTGTCATTGTCGGTTACAACGAATCAACCAAGGTAATCAACTTTTTATATTTTTATTTATAGTCATCAACATTAATTAATATCCTCGACACACTCGTTACAATTTATTTTTTGCTAAAATAATTTTTAATTAATTATTTTACCTTCTAGGATTTAACAGTGACTGACGACACCGTGCTTGAAGAGCACAATGAAGATCCACGATTAGTTCAAATGCGTTTGATTGGGGATGGAGGTAATTTATAAATTTAAATATTATGTATTAGTGTACATATGTTACTTAAAAGACATTGAAAGTTAACACTGGCACTTTCTCATTTTATGATGCAGTTGTAGAGAGTATCATGAGGGGCGAGGTTGTCGGCATGACGCCGAGGAGGTCGAGGTCGTCGACTGGCCTGATGACGCACGCAATTGTCGTCGTAAGTATACTTTAATTTTTTAAACAATAAATTTACTCATCTGTTTATTTATCCACATCTTGGATATTAATCTGTTGATTGTCGTTGGAAAAAATTCATATCTTGAGTAAATATCTAAACAAATAATTAAAATACAAAATAGTAAGTTAAGTATAATCGTATAACTTGTTCTTATCCTGTTGAACGAAAATATCGGGCAACTTGGAATAACTGGTTGATACTTGGAATATTGCCAAGTACTCCAGACACTGTTTTTTTTTTTTTTTTTTTTTTCTATCCGCTATCCACTACACACTCAAGTTCAACCAAATAAAGCAACGGAAATACTTTACTTATAAAACTAAAATGCCTGTGGTTATTTTGGGTGAAAAAGAAGAATAAAAGAAATAAATAATGTGATAGAAGAACTATCTTGATTCAAGAAAGTTATTTTGAAGACAACTGGTTATCTTTCTTGAAAAATTTCTTGTCTTGAATTTCAAGTTTTGATCGATACAAACTCAAGAGTAATTTTCCATTACAATTTTTCAAAACTTTATATTTTTTGTTCAAGAATTTGTTTTCTCTTCTTTAAAAATAGCCAGAAAATTTTTAAAAAACAAAATTTTTACTTATAAATATTCTAATAAGTATTCAAGAATTTTTTGATACAAAAAGTATTAGCATATATTCAAAAATTTGGTAATTTTTGAAAAATACATAAAAAAAAAAGTTGAATTAAAAAATTTATAAATTTTTTAGAAAATTTGTTAAAATTGTGATAATCAATTTTTTTTTTAATTGTTCATTTTTTTACGTATTTTTCAACAAAAAAAAATATATCAGACCAAAAGAGAAATTTCTTGACTGAAGAACAAAATTCTTGGCTCAAAAAAATTTTCGATTACCTTAAGGAAGACCGAAGTCGTGTTGGCCAAAGTCAAAATTTTTCTTGAAATCCTACACGGAAAGAACAAGATGACACTGGATATCATTCCAGATTATACTCAGTAATATGTGGTGAAAAAAAATTTCAGATAGTAGCTAGAAAAATCCACATTATACTGCGTGTATCTAGATTATACTCATTGTAATCTGGATTATACCAGCTACTATCTGAAATTTCTTTTTCACTCAGTATAATCTGGGATGATATCCAGTGTCATCTTGTTCTTTCCGTGTGTTCTTGGTGAAAGTAATTTTTACTTAATTCAAATTATCATAAATATTTGAAACAATAAATGTTTATGTTTGATCAAGATTTTTAGATACTTTAAAGAAGCAGCGTCACCTCTGGTGAGAAAAAAATTTTCTCACCTTGAGAAAATTTTTCTCTTGAATATTTGATACCCATTTTATATTATTTTAGCGTGCAATTATACATATTGAATGAAAAAAAAATGATAAAATATTATTTGATATTAATGAAAATTTACTTCTATCCTTATATTTAATTTTTTGGAGCAAGAGAGAAATATTCTCAAGACAAGAAAATTTACTTCTATCAACAACTAAATTTTTTGGAACAAGAGGCTGAATTTTCTCAAAACAATAAGATTTTCTTGACTTGAATAAATTTTCTTGGATCAAGATACGTATTTCTTAAAGCAAGAGAATTAATTTTCTTGGAATAAGTGAAATATCTTGTAAAAAAAAAAATTTTTTTTGCTCAAGAAAATTATTAGGAAAAATATTTTCTTGGCTCAAGCGAACCTTTTTTTCTGCACAATAAAATCAAATTGAAATTTCGTTTAAAAAAATGAAAATTAAAATGTTGGACCCAACTTGTAAATAATTACCAAAAATTTTTCGTTGTAATTTTATTTTAAAAAGAAGAAATCTTTGGACGAAGAATATCTTGTTCAAAAACACTAACAATTCTTCATTAAATTAAAATTATTAAAAAAAAAGATAATGCTATTTTAGAAGTTTTAATTTATTAATTCGCAAGTAAATTTTTTGAATGAATATTTAAAAATTTCAAAGGGAATATTTTTCTTGAATCAAATAGTTTTTTTATTTCTTCAGCGAAGTTGTTAAAAGAGAATAATAAATAATGAGATATTGAATGGTGTAAGGGTTAAAAAACAGGAGCATGAATAACAAGATAGAATAAAAAATGAGAGGGATAAAAAGAGATCAAGTGAAAGGGAAGTCGAGTCGAGTATTGATATGTGGCAAGTGAAAGATCCACTACAGATATACAAAATACAGAGGAGAGTTTGGTACATAAACGAGAAGCGTGGAATGGAATGGAATGGAATGGAATAGAAGGCCATCGACGAGGGTTGAATGTGTATGAAAAGTTTTAAAGACTGGAAGCAAAGAGATGGAGGTTGGGAGTTGAAGAGGGATATGACGGAGGGTGAATATCAGTAGAGGGTGAATGGAGGGTAAAGCGTGTTGGAGGAAATAGAAAAGGATGAAGGGAAGTCACCAGCAGCCAGCAGCAAGCAGTGGCAGTACAGTAACAGCAGTGCCAGCAGAATATAAGCGAATGTAGGAGAAGCTGCTGCTGGTGCTAAAGCTGTATGTAGCTGGAGGAACTTGAAACTGGGGAATCGCATCGTTAAAGGGGTGGATACGTTCAGCGTTGAGAATCGCGTTGATGTAGGTGAGGGTAGAATAGCATCAGGGCGGCGGTCTCGGCCCCAGCTGTATTGATTCGCTCGCGGATTTTGCGGGGATAAAGGGGACTCTATTTGGAGGCCGAGACACACCCCCGTTGGCCTGGGTAACACGGCTACACGGCAACACGGTTACACGATTCTCCCGGCACTATTATATATACAGACCGGAGTTTGTGCATGGAACTCACCCCTTTAGCAATCCCGTACAACATTCTAGTCCAAGCTCTATATTTTACTTTCTTCCTCTTTCTCTCTCTCGCTTTGCTTCCTCTGGCTTGTTGGTTATTGTCGGCTAGTCCACGTCTACCAAACTCTATTCACGTGCTCCCGTCTCTTTTTACCCTCTTTCACTCCGAGGATACCACACCCTCAGTACTCTCACTACCTCTACATACATATATATACATACACACCGATCTCTGCTTTTTCAAAGCATCGTGTGTTTACATCCGCCGACTAATAGCTCCATCCAAGTCATCACTCTCGGCTATTAGTAATTCCTTTTCACTTGCATTTTTATTTTTATTACATAATATATTATTTTAATAACATCATTATCATCGGCTTTTGTTTTATTGCTCGTTAAATTGATAATTAGTTTTTTTAAATATATGTACATTTTTTTTTTTTTAAACTGACAGCTATTAAATTGAAAAATTAAGATTTTTATTTTTTGAATAAAAAATATAAATTTTAGAGTTTTTATAACTCTGAAATAAATTTTTTTGTAAACAAAATTAAACCTTTATTTCAAGGGTGTTTATTTTCATACTAAAAAATTTTAATAATAATGATCTATATTATTAAGAAAATATGTAAAATTTTGTGGTCAGTGTTTCTAGATGATAAAATGGGTTTTTATGATTAATTTGGTATCGTTGGAAAAGTCTTGACCTGGAGTTGTGCCTTTTCAGGGTTTCATATCATTTTCACTAATAGTAAATTTATGACGATAAGTATTTAATACATAATTAAGAAATGACCTTGTATCTTGTGAACTATTGACATTTTTAAAGATATAAGCTCACCCCGACATTATACTCATCAAGACCTTTCATTTGAATACCCACATCAATTTTTCATATATTTTGTATATTTATATATATTATATATATGTATATATAAAAAATATATCAAAAATGCATGTAGGTATTCAAATAAAAGCTCTTGATAAATGTAACATCGGGATGAGCTTATATCTTTAAAAATATCAATAATTAAGAAATGACCTGGTATCTTATGCACGATTGACATTTTTAAAGATATAAGCTCATTCCCATGTTACACTCATCGAGACCTTTCATTTGAGTACCCACATCAATTTTTCATATATTTTATATATATTACATATATGTATATATGAAAAATATATTAAAAATGCATGTGGGTACTCAAATGAAAGCTCTTGATGAGTGTAACATCAGGATGAGCTTATATCTTTGAAAAAATCAATAGTTAAAAAAGTACAGTGCAATTTAACAAAAGTCATTATTTAATAAAGTAAAATTTTATTTATTTATAGTTCACAAGTTACGGCAGTCACATAGTGACTGCAAGGTTGCTAATAATAATAACAACAATATTTATTGTTTATTAGTTGATATTTACAATTTAAGTTAGGATCTATTTAACAATAAAATTTATTATTCAGTAGAGGATCAATTAATGGTAATAATTTAAATGTTTAAAACGGCCCACATTATTTTTTTTAACTCTATTTAAAAAATTGTTATTATATCTTTTTTAAATAATAATAATAATATTTTTAGTGCATTCTCTTCAGTCACCTGTTAAGTCATAAAATAATTTATGAACGCATTATATAGTCAACATTCCATCGCTCCCCTTCATTCTATTCATTTGTACATACATATGTGAATCCATACATGTAGCACGCAAGGGTGAATAAATTCGGTGAAAAAGCAGTAATAATTGCACAGAGGATCAATTTAAAAAAAAAAAAAATTCATTTTTCACTCCTGCAATGACAATAATTATTTAAACTATTGGTGCTATTATAGTAAATAAATTTTCATTAAAAGTGTACATGAACCGGTTTACATTCAAGTGAAGGCCGGTGCATTATCACATTTAACGCATATACTAAATAAAATATGTCGGGGTCGAGGTAACGTTACTTTAACAATTCTATGTAGGAATATGCACATATATACAATGCATATATGTGCATAAGGCTATTAATACGTTTTTATATATGTATATTATATAATTCTAAAGGGGATGGTTCAGTACCCTTACGGGCATGTCTCGACTGTCTGTGCACTGGCTGTACTAAATCTACTATGCTATAACCTACACAATGAGAGTAGAGGGTTTGTATCAACGACCGACGCCAAGAGATTTCCCCTATATACTCTCTCTCTCTCTCTCTCACTCTTTTTCTCTCAAATACATACCTAAGCTTGTATATATGTACTATTTAGTATCCCACCTGTTTATGCAGCAGTTTCGAGTGCCGAAGAGAGAGCAAGAGTAAACAGTAGTGAGTTTTAGTTGAAATAAAGTTTACTACAACAAAACTACACCCACAAACTTCCATACTAAACATTTATAACTTTCTCGTAAAAAAAATATTTTAAAATCGTTAGTAGTAAAAAATTCACACTCGCCTGACCAAAAATAGGGGGGCAATATTTTAGAAGGTTAAAGATTAATATTTTTGGAATAATAATCTATTGCTTTAACACTTTTCGAACAGCATGGTTTAAAAAAGTTTGAATATAATTATTCATTTTTTTAATTTTTGGCGAGGTTTCTTTACAAATTTAGCTATTATAGCTGGCCTTATCTCGCAATTTCAAGAAAGTTTTGGGTAATTATTTACAAGTTAGGTCAAATCTATTTTTGACCATAAAAAATAGATGAATTGATGGATCATCATAATTTTTTTTTAACTTCTTTGTTTTTATGATGATGATAAATTTAGCAGATTTTAAATAATTATTAGAATTTTTTTTTACAAATAAATTATGGCAAAAAAACAATATAAAAAAAAATTGACATGTAGGAATTTAAAAAAATTAAAAATTCATTTTTTTAAAATAATTTTTTGGAGCAAATTTCTTTGTTAAAAAAAATTAAAAAATTCTCTATAGTGACTGCTAACTTTAATGTCATGTTTTTATGGCGTATTTATGGTTGTAATATCGAACATATCAAAAAATTAATATTGCAGTTCAAAAATTATTTTTGAAAGTTGGAAAAAATTTTGGCTCAAGTTTTTGGATAAAATTTCTATTTTATTTTTTTTTGATATTTTTTTTTAAGTACATCAAAAAACGAACAATGTAAAAAAAAGTTTAATATAATAATTTTCTAAAAAAATTATAAATTTTTTTTGAAAATTTGTAAAATTGTGATAAATTTTTTTTTTCAAGTTCATTTTTTTATGTATCTTTTCAAAAAAAAAAGTATATAAAAATTTTCAAAAAAAAATTTCGTTTAAAAAAATGAAAATTAAAATCGTTGAACCCACTTGTAAATATTTACCAAATTTTTTTATGTTTTATTTTGTCAATTTTACTGAAATAAATTTATTTTAAAGTTCACGTATTTATCGTAAATTTAAATTATTATTTATTTAATTTCGATGATTTTTGAATTTATTTTGTGACGGATAATTTTCAACTAACAAATTTTTGGCCTTTATCATTAAATATCTCAAATTAAATAACAAGTTCCATTTTTTCGAATGGTTTTTAAATTAAAGCGCAAACTTACACAATTATTAAAATTAAAAAAATTATTTTTGTCATTTAAAAATTTTTTTATGTTAATAAATTTTGAACAAAAAAAAAAATTAATTCAATAATAAAACTTAAGTTAAATTGAATCTAACAAAAAGTAAAAACTCTTTTTATCGTCCCAATGGTGATCTTTCTTATTTTTATTACAGTAAATACTTTGAACTAGCAACAAAAACAAAACCACTTTACTACATCTTCACTCTTTTGATAACAAAAAATTCGATAATAAAAATCGGTCAATTTTATTATTGAATAAAAAATAATAGAATAAAGGGCCTGAAATATTACGGATAATTTATTATTTGCGAGAAAGAGATAAGTTTATACTTTATTTTTATTTTTCTACAAGTTGCACACTCCGGACCACCAAGGATACTCATGGTATATATATGGTATATACGAGGATACGATGCTTGTTGGCTAAATCGATTGGCTTACATCCCAGACAGTATCTCTTGCCCGCACGATTCCGCAGCCTCAGGGTCTTTTAAAACTTCAGCTTCTGCTCAATATTTTTTCATTTTTTCTCACCGGTTCAATTTTACATTTCTTTTTTAATTTTCCAATTAATAAAAGTTTCACAAAATTAAAAAAAAAAAATACCCAATTGTTTTAACTTATGACACTGAAGTTGATTTTAGAAATTTTTTAGAATTTTATAGCAATTAAATTATTATAAAATAAATTTAACTAAAAAATTCCACATGTGAAAATTGATAAAAATTACAAGTGAAAATTTATAGAATAATTTTTTTATTGTAATACTGAAGTTAGTCGACATTGTTAATTTTTTGAGTTCTTTTTTAATTACTAAATAATATTTTTAAAAAATTGCAATTATAGCTTTTCAAATTTTTTTACAAATGAAATTAAAAAAAAATTTTCTTAAATAATACTAAAGTTAGCCGACGATTTGAATTTTTTGATTTATTTTTTAATAATTAAATTAGAACAAAAAAAGATTTTTTAAAAATTGCACTTACAGTTTTTAAAGTTTTTTACAAGTAAAAATTTTTTTTATATTTTTTTTGTAATTATTTCTTCAATAAAAAAAAATTTCAAAAAATTTTTAGATGTCGGCTAACTTAATTTTCATTTTTTTAATAAAAAAAATTCTATAAATTTTTTGATGTCCAGTAACTTAATTTTCATACTTCAGTATAATTTCAACTTCCATATTTTAAAATTACCAAAGATTTAAAAGGTGAATATCTCCAGAGCCCTGAGTATGAATCGCGGGTGGACTGGGAAGAAATAAAAAATAGCAAGAGAGCCAAAGAATAAGAAGTAGCAGTCACGCCGTCATATCACGAAATTAGCACACATGATCCTTAAAGATATTCCACACATACAAGTTAAATTCCAAGAGGGGATAGGGATGTATCGTCGAAAAGTGTAGGGGTAAAGTTAACCCCAAAGTGGGGAGAGATTATATATTTTTCTCTTAAAGAGTAGGGATTCTCATTGAAGCGATAGTGGGGAGTCTCGCCGGCAGTGGGGCGCCCGGTATCGCGTTCCTGAGCCTCATGCGGTTCCAGTAGACGGCAGCACTGCGGCCCGTGCGCATCGCAGAACGTGTTGACTTTTTTTTGATTCGTACAAAAAAAAAAAAAAAAAAAAAACGTATTTCTAAACCTAGATTTAATTAGAGTGGGTATTACACCACGATTTAACTATCTACACACTGTTTACACAAGTTGAAATTTTTATTTATTTACAATTAAAATTAAAAGTGAATTTGTAATTTAAAAAAAAGAGAACGTCAAGTGCTACAGTGTATTATTTAAAAAGTTATCTTTTTTTTATTGACAAAAATTCGTGGGTATTTTATTGATCAAGTGTGAATATTTATAGCTTCCGTTTCATTCCATTATTGGTTTTTTAATAAGTAATTACTATTATTATTATCGATAATAGTTTTATATATTTTATTAAAATTCAAAAGTTGGTAAAATATATACAGAGAGTACATAGTTGAGTGGTGGAAAGTCTTTGTGCAATTATTTCTGGCTGGATCGATACTCGTCGACGCTACTCAAACTCGCGGTTTTTCCATGAGGATTTTTTTTAACTTGTAATAATTAATAATTAATTATAATTATTGTCTTATATGAAGATCATGATCTTGAAAAAATTTTAATATGTTTTTTAACTCAATGGAATTTTTTTAGAGTAAATATTTATAATTTATAAATAAAATAAGAAGAAATTTGAGGAAATTATTCCTTAAGGGCGGGTAGTGTGTGAGTCGTTAAATGTTGGATAATAATATAATATAAAACGTAAGAGAGTAAGAAATAAAACAGCGAGCTTTGTCGTGGTGCCAACCGGATATTGCTGGTGGTTGAGTGTGTGTATATGTATAAGAAGATATATATGGTGTGTTGTATGAGATAGACAGATAGAATAGCGAAGATAGTACGTATATATTTATATCAATGTATATTGTATATATATAAGTGACGGGTGACCCTTGTTGACCCTCTACGGATAACAAGAGGGTGTGCAGTCATTACCATTTAACGGACAGACAGACGAGAAAGGAAATAAAAGTAAGTTTTTTGAATTTATTACTTTTTTGTCGGAAAAATTCTTAAGCTTGTTTTTTTGTTACAGGAAATAAAGATGGGTGTATTGATTAGGGGTAATCGATATTACTTTGGCAACTGTTTAAGTGGGCCTGAGCTAAGTTTGTTTGGGCTTTGGGCAATGAGGGAAAATTTTATGATATTAAAATTAGATGAAAATTAATTTGGCAGATATTTAATCATTTTTTTAACACATAAATTATGGCAAAAAAAAAATTATAAAAAAAAGTTGAGGTAGAAATTTTAAAAAATTAAAAATGCAATTTTTTTTTGGAACAAATTTGTGTGCTAAAAAATAAAAAAATGGTCAAGTGACTGCTAATTTTAAAGTCATTAAAGTTAGTACTCAATTGATAATTTTTTAATTTTATTTAATAAATAAATTTGCTCCGACAAATTATTTCTAAAAAATTGCATTTTTTATTTATTTAATTTTCTAAATGTCAATTTTTTTTTCTCATTTTCTTTAACCTAATTTAATTGTTAAAAAAATTATAAAGTATCTGATAAATTTTAATAAAAATTTTGGATTTAATTGAGGCGTTTAATTAATTTTTTGGTTGTTTATATCGGTAATTTACCGTGAAGAAATGTTTATTAAAATTTATACAAATTTACTAATGTGAAAATTTATATAAATATTTTCTTCTGTTATTGATACAATCAACTAAAAAATTGATAAATTTAATAGCATTTTTGCGCAGTGTACAAGGTCTAAACGAAGTTTGCTCAATAACACTTTAACGATAATAAAGTACTATTGATTACTTCAAATCAATAACACCTAATAAATCTACCCAGTTTTATGAGAAATTGATTTTTTTTTGGGGAAAAAAAAATAATTTTAATTGTAAATTGCACGCCTCATAAGCGAAGCATTGAGGTAGTGCTCCACTCTTGACATTTTAAAAAAAGCAATTTTTTCGAAACTAAAATTGATTTTTTTTTATTTATATCCCATTGACAGGTTAATTTAAGTGTTCTAATATCAAGTCAAATAATTTGAAAGGTACATTAAATATATTTCAATAACAATTATTTTGTTTAACATAGTAAATAATAACATTAAAAATAATCTTTCCTGGTGTTTATGGATTGGTCATGTGGCAGGGAAATTGGTCGAAAAAATGATCGTACCGGAATAATTTTTTTTTTATTATCTAAAGTAACACACTAAGGACTTTCTCAATTAATATGAGCGTTCAATTCACAGTCAAATTATTATTATTATTATTATTATTTTTATTATTATTATTATTTATAAAAAACTAATATATGACTGTATTTTTATGTATATCTATCTATACATTTTATTATAGTATTTTTTTTCCTCACCTTAGAATTATGGCGCCACTAAACCATAGCAGAGTTTTCTGTTTTTTATATTTTATTTTAACCAATTTTATTGTGAAAAATGAGATTATGAGGCGTGCACTTTTGGATTTTCCAAACTTTTTCTTTTAATTTAACAAGACAGGTTGAATTCTTGCTTAGATTAAACATACTTGATAAATAAAGTAGAGTAAATTACTTGATTGCTAGTTTCTTAGTATTCAACCCTCCTGAACATTGATTATTTCATTAATAAAGTAGTAATAAGAGAATAAGTTATAATCAATTAAAAAAAAGTAGTAATTAATTAAAATATCATCTTTTTTCTTGCATATCATTAAATTTACAAAAAAAAACTTTTTAAAGGAACTTTGTAATTTATGTCTGTTTGATCTCATGAAATTAAGTATTCAGCTTTCTGTAATGAGGTTTTTCTTTCAATTAAATAAATAATTGAGTGTAAATGTTGAAAAAAAAAAAAAGATAATTATAAAGTTAAAAAAACAAATTATCTTGTAATTTCTATCGGATTAAAAAAGTAAATAAATCAAATCTTAGAGTAAATGATTGAGTATTAAAAAAAAGGTTTATCTAAAAATTATCGATAATAAAAGACAGATATAAATTAAAAGTGTTTTAAGGTCACTTAAAAAAATCGATTTAAATATTTTAAAATTACATACAGCTATCTTATGAATAAAAAAATTTTTTTTCTAAAAAAAAGTGTCCTGTTTTAATCTCAAGCTTATCATACATAATTACACAGTATGAATTATGACTTTAATTTGCATAAGACCTACCAATTAATAACGATAAATTTTTTTATTTAAAAAAAAAATGGTTAAAATTACTTGCATAAAAAATTTAACTTTATGGTTAATTCTGAAATTAAATGGATGAGAGACACAGTAATTATTAATGTGTGGATAAACATACATTTTCCTATGTTCTATACATTTGGTTCATATCCTTATCTCATCTTTTGTACTACGGTATATATACAAGTTTCCCGTATATGTAGGACTGTTTAACAATGTATATCTTTGTCTAACCAAATCTGTCTCGTTTTATCTTCGGTTTTGGGTTTACTCTCATGTACATAGATATATAAGTACATAGTCCCATGTGTCTATCTCAATCCACTTCAGACTCTTGTCAACGAAATTATTCAGTGCTAACTGAGGAGTAATTCGCCGGTGAATTTCAAGTATTTAACATTATAGTGAACAAGTAATGACTGTTTAATAATAATAATAATATCATCTTCTAGATTTATTATTATTTTCTTTTTATTATTATTATTACTATTACTAGCAACCTTGCAGTCACCATGTGGCTGCCGTGACTTGTGAACTATAAGTAAATAAAATTTTCTTTTATTAAATAATGACTTTTGTTAAATTGCACTGTACTTTCTTAAATATTGATGTTTTTAAAGATATAAGCTCATCCCGATGTTACACTCATCAAGAGCTTTCATTTGAGTACCCACATGCATTTTTTATATATTTTTCATATGTACATATATATAATATATATAAATATATGAAAAATTGATATGGGTACTCAAATTAAAGGTCTTGATGAGTGTAATGTCGGGGTGAGCTTATACCTCGAAAAATGTCAGTAGTTGATAAGATAAGAGTAGTTGACAAGGTCATTTCTTAATTATTGATATTTTTAAAGATATAAACTCATCCCGATGTTACACTCATCAAGAGTTTTCATTTGAGTACCCACATGCATTTTTATATATTTTTCATATATATGTACATATATATACATATATGTAAAATATATAAATATATGAAAAATTGATGTGGGTACTCAAATGAAAGGTCTCGATGAGTGTAACATCGGGATGAGCTTATATCATTAAAAATGTCAATAGTTCACAAGATACAAGGTCATTTCTTAATTATGTATCGAAAGATAGAGCATTTTCGAATGCAGTCTAAATACTTTATCATAAATTTACTATCGGTAAAAATAATATGAAATCTTTTGAAAAGGCACAAATTTAAACCGAGATTTTTTTAATGATGCTAAATTTCACTAAAAAAAAAAAAAAACGATTTTTCTTTTTATTGTTATTATTATTATTATTATTATTATTATTATTATTATTATTATTATTATTATTATTATTATTATTATCACAAATAAATAAATAAAAAAATTTAATGACTTGTTTTTTGGCATCTATATAAAGTAACATCAACAACAAATGTAAATCATCGTAAGCTAATATAAAGTATAATACAGTAATAAAAGAGATAAAACGAATTGAATAGTATATTTTATAACGATAACGACATTTTTCCTTTGTATTCTTTCGTTATAATAAATTTACATACTTGCAATTATGCGAACAGCAGACGGCAGTTTGCGGATATACGAGTCAGTGCAACTAAGTATTCTACTGCTTCTTCTTCTTCTCCTTCTTCTTCTTCTTCTTCTTCTGTACTTATATACATCTATCCATCCATGCACACATACATACATTTTCTGGTATATATAATCGTATCACTGGATGAGCCAGACAGTTGCGTATAAAGATAAAAATAAAGACCAAGATGAAAGAGACGAGTTGGTATAAAACAGAAAGAGAGTAATAGGAATAATAATAATAATAATTAATATTAATGTCAATAAAAAAAGGGTCATAATTCTTTGGTAAATCGCCAACTACTTTAACCCCAATTTGTAATAAAACTCAGGACGGAAACGCATCTTCAATTCACCCTCCAATTTATCCTTTATGGATTATTACTCTTCAATTCCTGTGGAAATTAAGTTTTATCTTAATCTGCGTGACTATTTTTCAAAAATAAATTGTAGCTACCATTTAAATTGGAGGAAGAAATTTGGTAAAAGCAACGCGAAAAATGCACAGAAAGAAAAATTTTTTGACTGGAGAACAAAATTCTTGGCTCAAGAAAATTTTCGGGTGCCTGAAGATGACCAAAGATGTGTTGACCGAAGTAATAGTATATTACGACCCAAGGCCAGAAAGTTGGATTTCCTCGGCTACCCCTCGGCCATCATATCACATACGTCAGGGCATCCAACATTCTGGTCATGGGTTGTATACTATTTTTCTTGCTCTCCAGCCGAAAGTACGCAACCCCGGGGAAGGGGTTTTGCAAAACCGAGGCGAAGCCGAGGTTTTACTGGTCGGGGCGGGCATAATAAAAAAGTAAAAATTAATAAATAAAAAAAAATAAGTTATTTTAAAGTTTACTAACAAATGCTCTGATTAAGAGAGATAACAT
>CAJNRD030001117.1:4332881-4396705 GCA_905319865.3 Cotesia congregata | reverse complement strand
TTTTTATATATTTTATATATTTATATATATTATATATATATGTATATATGAAAAATATATAAAAAATTTAAGTGAGTACTCAAATGAAAGCTCTTGATAAGTGTAACATCGGAATTAGTTTATATCTTAAAAAATGTCAATAATTAAGAAATTACCTTGTATCTTGAGAATTATTGACATTTTTTATGATATAAGCTCACTCCGACATTACACTCATCGAGACCTTTCATTTGAGTACCCACATCAATTTTTCATATATTTATATATATTACATATATATGCATGAAAATATATATGAAAATATATACGAAAAATATATCAAAATGCATGTGGGTACTCAAATGAAAGCTTTTGATGAGTGTAACATCGGGATGAGCTTATATTTTAAAAAATGTGAATAATAAAGCAATGGTGTTCTATTTTGTCCACTAATGATATTTTTAACGTTATAAGCTCATCCTGATGGAGTTATACTTGTCGAGACCTTTCATTTGAGTATCCACATCAATTTTTCATATATTTATATATATTATATATATATGTATATATGAAAAATATATCAAAAATACATGTGGGTACTCTATTTAAAAATACTTAACATTTTTATAAACGAAACGATAGAGTTTCAAAACTACAGGTTGAGCTGTTATAATCCGCAGCATATTTATTATTATCGATAATTAGTGGCTCACACTTTCAATTTTATTCTTCTAATGAAGAATATAATTCTCATAAAACAAACAATAGGAATTTTTAAAGTTTCATGCAATTAAAAATCCATTTGAAACTATTAAATTTGGTATTTCCAATTGTCATTACATTATTACAAGATATAGTTTTAATTATTACAGTGTCAAATGTCATACTTGCAGATTTTTTTACGAGGGACCTCTTTATTCTAAAAACTCTAATTTTTCCACTTAATTTTTTTTAACTGTACTTGAACCAAGAATAACTTTTTAGTTTAATAATTTTTTCACTTGATTCAAGATAATCAAACTCTTCAAAATGATATTCTTGGTTAAATAATTTTTTTAGTTCCTAGTTTTTAATTCTTGCTTAAACAAATAAATAAAAACTGCAAGTAGCACTTAAAGACCTGTTTTTATGTTAAAAACTCTTTTTTTTCCGTGTTATTACTTTTTACATTAAAAAAAATTCTTAAATACTAATAAGAATATGTTTAGGTAAAAATTTTTATATTTTTTTTTTTTGCAATTTCGAGTGAAAACAAAATTATTTTTATTTTTCAAAAAATTGTTGTCCAAGAATTATTTCAATAGTTTTAACGCGTAAAATTTAACTTTATACGTTCGTAAATTTCAACAACCCAACATTGTTGAAAATGATTTGTACCCAGGAGCATTTTAAAATGAACTAAAGAATAACTAAACGAGAATAGTTTTATTTAAATAAAAGTATAGAGGACAAAAGATAAGTGTTTTAATTATTTTCCGTTTTAATTTATAAAACAATCCAATGGCTTTGACAGAAAAAATAAAATGAAATGAAATAAAAGTTTTAATAGCTTGTCTCCACGGTTTATTTATTTATTTTTCATTATGTACATCACAATACTAAGAATAATAACCATCAAATGTCTCGTTTTATTGTTTTTATACTTTTAAAATTATTGATCCTATATACGTTTTATATGTACTAAAACTATATATTATATATCTAGAATAAACCGAGTGATATCTCTCGGTCTCTACATTTAATTAACGTCTCTCATGATTGTCACGTCGAGCGTACCGCGGTTATCAATCCTATCTCTGATTCCACAAAACAAATCCCCTGTTAAATAATCTTTCCAGATAAATAATAGTTGTCAAATTATGTAAATCAAACTGTCAGACTAAAAATATAAATTCTTAATGACCGATATATAAAAAAAAAAAAAAAAAAAATAATTAACACGTATCGTACTTTAAATAAAACTTTAATTGACATTTTATAATTTGACCTGGATAACTCGTTGATAATAATAATAAAAATAAAAATGTGCAAATGGAATGACGAGTTAAATAAAATAATAAAAGGAGAGTAAACTTCGGAGAATTTGCTTCGCATAAATTCGTCGCGGAGGCGTTCACACAACATTGTTGAGACAGGAGAGATCAACGATGTTCCCTTCTTCCTCTTTCTCTTATTTCATTTCATCCTTATCTCTTTCTCTTCTTTAAAGTTGTTTAAATTGCGTACGCAAGCAGTTGGCTTTGCTTCGAGCGACGTGATTAGATACACCATGGTCTGCTGAAGAACCGGTTTTATTTCCATTTTTCTTTTTTATCCCTTTTTTTTTTTCTTCACTACCACTTCTTCTTCTTCTTCTTGGTCTTGGATCTTTTTTATCGCTATCTTAGTCTGTTGGCATCACTTCCCCCAACATCCCACAAGACCCAGACATACTGCGCTTTCTCGGTAGGCATAGGTCGCGATGTTTGCGTGTGTACTAAAATTTTCTTTACTTTTACTTTATTTTTTATTATACACACACATATATTTATATTCACACACATGCTCCTTTTTAGCCTTTTTAACTTCAAGAATAAGAAGGGCAATCTGACGTCGATGAAGACCGTTTTATTTCGCCTGAGGTCGAGGCAACTTTCTCCTTGCGTAATTTTATCTATTTTATTTATTCATTTATTATCGATTATTATTATTAAATATGATAAAATTATTTTATCAATTAATTGATACATTACCACGATATTTTTTTTATTTATAATTTAAAAAACTCATAAATAGAAAATAGTTTTAAAACAAAAATTAATTTATTTTCTACTAAGTCTATTTTTATTTTAAACTAATTAGAAACTAGCAACCTTGCGGGCACTATGTGACTGCCGTCACTTGCGAACTATAAATGAATAAAATTTTGCTTTATTAAATAATGACTTTTGTTAAATTACACAGTAGTTTTTTAACTATTGACGTTTTTAAAAATACACAGAAAAAAAATTTTATTTGAATCAAGTAAATAATTTTGAAGAATTACATCTTCTTGATTTGAATAGAAAAATTCTTGAATTAAGAAATTTTTCTTGGCTTAAGTAAATTTTATTTAATTCAAGAATTTTTCGTCTTGATTCAAGACAATGACACTCTTAAAAATTGTTTTCTTGGTTCAAGAATTTTCCTTTTGATTCAATTTAATTTTTTTTTTTCAGTGTATAAGCTCATCCCGATGTTACACTCATCAAGAGCTTTCATTTGAGTACCCACATGTATTTTTGATATATTTTTCATATATACATATATGTAATATATATAAATATATGAAAAATTGATGTGAGTACTCAAATGAAAGGTCTTGATGAGTGTAATGTTGAGATGAGCTTATATATATAAAAAGATCATTAGTTGACAAGATACAATGTAATTTCTTAATAATTGACATTTTTAAAGATATAAGCTCACCCCGATGTTACACTCATGAAGAACTTTCATTTGAGTACCCACATGCATTTTCGATATATTTTTCATATATACATATATATAAATATATGAAAAAATTGATGTGGGTACTCAAATGAAAGGTCTCGATGAGTGTAGTAACATCGGGATGAGCTTATATCATTAAAAATGCCAATATTTCACAAGATACAAGGTAATTTCTTAATTACGTATCTAGAGATTGAGTATTTTCGAATGCAGCCTAAATACTTGTCATAATAAATTGACTATCAGTGAGAATGATATCAAACCTTGAAAAGGCACAAATTCAAGTCAAGACCTTTGCAATGACACTAAATTTCACTAAAAAAACTGATTTTATCATATAACTATTCTGGATACAAAATTTTTCTTATTCTCTTCATAATATAGATAATTCAAAATTACTTTCTACTTTTTTAATTATATTTAAATTTTTAATATCACTAAAAACCAGAAGCGATAAATTGGAATATTTTATTTCATTAAAAGGACAATATTTATGGTAATTATATTGACGACGTATTTTTAGCCCGTAAAATTAATCATTTTATTTTAATCAGTTATCTTTAAGTCAATAAAAATTACGTCGAAAGATTCAGTCATAAATATAGATAAATCAAACTAATAAACGCGTCTTAAAAAATCACTAAATTTATTCCAAGCTTACGATAACTGTTTAAGTTTAATTTCCTGAGTAAATTTCTCAGATATTGAGAGTTTAACTCGTTATACTTTTATAGAACTTTTATTTTTCGTAAAATTTGATTCTTTAAATTCAATGTTCTCTAAAAGTTAATGTATAAGTATATATAAATGTATAAATTCGTATCAGTTTTCTGAACTGAAGACAGTAAAGTTAGCTCACGGATTAATATTCAGAATCGATTTTCACTGTTAGAGTCTTCTGTCTTGAAGATCGTTTTCAGATTCCGGATTGAGACAAGCACAAGATTACAAGTTAAACTCTGGGCAAATTATCAAAGTTAATGCACTTGTGTCGCTTAAAACTTTCACGTAGTCTTCTTGCTAGGAAGAAGGTCGTGGGAAATACACCCGGTTCATTTATTACCACTGCTATATTATACGTATTATATATGGGTTATTTTACAATAAAATATCACACAAATTCAAAGTTTAAAACGGATGAAATACGTTAGTTAGAAGATTCATTTATTGTATAGATATATTTACAACATACACACAAATGTATAAATGTCTCAATATATTTACGTGCCTTCGAGTACTTTTACACGCAGTTAGAAGTGATTAATGATCCTGATATTCTTCTTAAAACAAGTTACGTTTAAATCTTTTTCGTAACTTTTTACTGTTTAATTTTTCTCTCACAATAAATCGCTAATAATGAAGAATAATTATTACATTGCTTTTATTGTAAAAAAGTTATTAATTATCCCGGTATTGCTCATCGTTAAAATAATAAATATTTGCAATGTAAATTTGGGACATTAAACAAACATCCAATTGACAAGGTTAAAAATCCATACATATTAAAAATATGTTTTATATTTTATTCAAACAGTAAATAGATCAAAAAATTTAAATAGGCTCCAATATATTGCACGGCTTAAGGTAGTTCCAAATGACTTCAACTTGACCCCATATTTTTTTATATTCATTCAAAAGATTATGATTTAATACATCTATAGAAAAAAAAATCAGATTTTTTTACCACACCGGTTAAGAGATATAATTAATTAAGGTTTTGCAAAAATACACGGTCTCTTATGAGTGTCCTTGTTCAATAACTCCGGAAATGGAGGATTTATAAAAAATCGGCCAACTTGACCCAATAAAAAAAACTTTCCAATAGATAGAACAATGTTTCATACATATTCTATCAAAATTTGATAACGATTTACCACATAGATTTAATTTAATTAATTTTTTAATATCAAAAATTGGTTTCTATCTTTGTTGTTTGTCGGAGACATTACTCCCCCATCTTTATTAGGGAAAAAATGGCGACTTCTCGGTACGCGGCAAATTTTAAATTGAAATATAATCATAAAGTTTTTTTGCATTAAAATAAATTGTTATTAAACATACATTAAAAGTTCACGTAAATTATAGTAAATTAAAGGGCCAGTTTTTTAATCCGAGATAAAAGTACTGCCAATATAATAATATAATAATAAAAATAAATAATTCAGCACAGTGATATTGCGTATGAGTAGTTCTCCCTGAATTCAGTCACTTATTTTTAATTAAAATAAATAAACATTAGCCGTATGCCACAGAAATATTAATCTCCAACTGTGACAACTTGCTGATTGTAAATAAATAAAATAAAAATTAGGAAAACGGATGACCCTGAAGGCCATCCCTGCAACTTTCCGCTAATTCCATATATAAGCGCTTGACATTGCGCGTGTAACATTATCGAGCTCCAAATTACAATTTATGTGTTATTTTGAGCTCTCCGAGCTCAAAACGGTCACTGTTCTATGCTTTTGAGCTCTTCGAGCTCATATCTTGCGTTTGACATATCTATTATTAATCTATAATTAAGGAGTTTATTTTCAAAAGGGTATCTTTTCATATTTTAGAAGAGGAGTTTTTTCAACTTTTAAATATTAATTACTTTGAGAATTATAAATATTTCTAAATGAAAATCGAATTGTAGCTTCATAACCGATAGCACTTTATAGTTAAATTAAAAAAGTTCAATAAAAATATTTATAATTATAGACATTCAGTTTTTTATCTCGATTAAACAAAAATGAAAAGATACCCTTTTGAAACTTAACTCCTCAATTGTGTTAATTAATTTAAAATAATTTAAATGACACAATAAGAGGTTATTATTATTTTTATGATATATTTATTTTTTATTTAAATAAATGACCAAATTCACGTCGCTAAATTATTTATTTATTTTTTTTTTTTATTATATTGACAGTACTTTTATCTCGGATAAAATTTTATCCCGGATTGAAAAACTGGCCCTAAAATATTGAAGTGATATTTGCAAATTCAAACAATAAATGAACACCGTGAGCAACTGTTTTAAGTACCGATCTTACATAACCTATAACAGTTGTTATTGTTTTGTGACAGCCCAGTACTTGTCAGTTGATATTTTAATAGTTATATTATTATAATTATTTGACCATAATTATGAATTGAATTTAATCAATTAAATTCTGATTAGAAATAATTTTATATTTTATTCTATTTTTCGAGTGATTTCTTGCAAAAAAGAAAAAAAAAATATCTATTAATTTGACTTCGGAATGCGGAGTTCGAACTATACCTTAATAACGCGAAGGACTTGCGTTCGAGTCCAGCCCCAGGCACCAGAAATTTTTCCATTAAATTTAATTGTCATTTGACATTAAATTCGCTAAAAAAACTGGAAAAAAAAATTTACAGCTTTGTAATTGAGTGAATAGTAATTAAAAAAAAAAAAAAAAAAAAAACATGCAAGGTTCGTTATTCTGGAAAAATACCAGCGATAATATCAAATAAAGCCAGCTGGCGCAATTCGCTTACATACCATGCTGATAAATTATTTATCTACGCTGGATTTTTGCTGGCCCTCTGCCACATTTTTTTTTTAATTTCTACATACTACATTCCTCTATACGGCTTTTTTTTTTACCAATGTTTACTGTTTATTTATTTTTATTTTATATTGTTCGCTTAAAAGTGTGCTAGCGTTGAAGATTCTGAGCTATCACCTTTAACAGCCGATCGATCGTCTAGGCTCTAATACCATACTCAACTACTATATAAAGATACAAAAGGGGAGAAAAGAAAAAAAAGATATTATATGATAGGGAATAAATGAGAGAATGAAACTTAAACTTTTTATGGCTCATGTTACTCGCTCGATACTTCCTCATTGTCTTGGGTTAGGGACTTTTTTCAGCCTTTTAATCTATTTCTTCGTTATAATATCATCTTTTGTTATATTATGTTATGACATGAATGCAATGAATACAACCATTTTTCTTAATTATAATTCTAAAAGCTTTTTTTTATCAAAAATATTCTATTTTTTTTATTTGTTTCTGCAAATATAATATCAAATCGGTAGCAATGATTTAGAATTAATTAATACAATATGCTTGTCATTCTTCATTAATAAAGCTTGTCAAAAAGTCCATGTCACGGTAGAATGACTCAGCATAATATGTGCTAGTAAACACATCAATAAACAAATTGTCTTGATTCAAGAGAAATAATTTTCTAATAAAATTATTTTTAAGATGACTTGTATAAAAAATTTAGTGCCTTGAATATCGTCATCTAGGTTCAAAAGACGAATACCTTTAACTCATAACTATAGCTCCTTAATCAAGAAAAAATTATCTTCGATCGATTCGATCAAATTGATAAAAAAAAAAAAATTAAATACATTAAATAATTTAAAAAAAATTAATGCAAGTAATAATTTGAAAATTAGCGAGAGTTGAATAAAATGAAAATATACTAGCAATCTTGCAGTCACTATGTAACTACCGTGACTTGTGAATTATAAATAAGTGAAATTTTGCTCTTTTAAATAATGACTTTTGTGAAATTACACTGTACTTTTTTAACTATTGACGTTTTTAAAGATATAAGCTCATCCTGATGTTACACTTATTAAGAGCTTTCATTTGAGTACCCACATGCATTTTTATATATTTTTCACATATACATATATATAATATATATAAATATATGAAAAATTGGTGTAGGTACTCAAATGAAAGGTATCGATGAGTATAACTCCAGGATGAGCTTATATCGTTAAAAATATCAATAATTAAGAAATTATGTCGTATTTTGTCCAATTATGATATTTTTAAAGATATAAGCTCATCCCGATGTTACACTCATCGAGACCTTTCATTTAAGTACCCACATGGCAATTTTTATATATTTTATATATATGGTATTTGTGAAATATATAAATATATAAAATATATAAAAAATTGATGTGGGTACTTAAATGAAAGGTCTTGATGAGTGTAACATCGGGATGAGCTTATATCTTCAAAAATGTCAATATTTCACAAGACAAAAGGTCATTTCTTAATTATGTATCTAGAGATAGAGCATTTTTGATTGACTATTGGTGAGAATGACATGAAACCTTGAAAAGACACAACTCCAGGTCAAGGAGTGACCTTTCTAATGATACCAAATTTAACCATAAAACCCATTTTATCAAATAAATACACTGGGCCACAAAATTTTGCTTATTTTCTCAATAATATAAATCAAAGTATTGTGATTTATTAAGTGTTTATATAAGCTAACATATGACACATTACAAGTACATTACAAAGTTGAAATTACCGATATGTATATGAAGATCGAGTTTAACCGCGCCCGTAAGAGTCGATGACAATAATGATAATGATAATGATGATGATGATAGAAGTAGTTTATAGAGAGAAGTAGTTTTAAACCAAACCGGTCAGATCCGGTCTTCTTGTGGACGTATCAAACCGGTCGTGCAAGTTTTTTGCAATATCATTTAATTTTTATTTTTGGCTTTTTTATTTTCCAATTTATTCATTTACTTTTTTTTTATCCTTTCAATACCAATCTTGTTCTTAATTTTCACCCTTCGTCGGTTCTTTCTTCAGGTCAGTTGAACTTTCGTAATTAACCGGGCATTATTTTGTCAATAATTGATTAAAATAAAAATTAGAGTGAAAATTTGGATTTTTAAAGAGATAAATTTCGGAGCCTGCGTGTTAGAAAATGGAATCAAGTGGAATGGAAGAGACACAATAGATGGAATGAAAGAGGGGAAATTATCGATCGTATTTAAATTAAACTAGTATGTACATGAACGTTGTATGTAAATGTGTTGCTCGGTTGAGTAGAGTAGAGAGAGTAAACTTTTGCAATGACTTGTATATCGTGTTCGGGTTGTACATGTGGGCTTCGGGTCAGGTATAAACTTGATTTCAGTCCTTCCCCATCTACATCATACACATTCAGTATATGTACATACTCTCTACATATAGATAATATCTACATCGGTTGTATATCATACACACTAATACTAACACACAGTGTCTGCTTCGTCACGTGCCGGCTCATTTCCGCGTTTACGAGCTCTACGTTCTATGAACCAGTGGCATTAATGACTCGCGCACTTGGGATCATACGCATGTTGCAGCAATTTGATGAGATGTAATTATTATTTCTCTTTGTTACTCTTGTACGTAATATTTCTCATACTCTTCTCTTTTATCATTATGTTATCTATATGTATGTACTGTTATTTTTTCTTTTTGCTGAAGCTACATAATAATTACGAGCAGTGACGTCACAAACACGTGGTTAAGCTAAAAATTTTAAAAATTGTTTACTTAATTAATTAATTACTGAGCAAATGAATGTGAGATCGGGTAATTAGGTTGCAATGGTCTAATAATAAATTATAATGACAGTTATAATTAATCCATTCAACTGTTCGCGCTTATTAAATTCATTACCATACATTTTAAATTATAATAGATGTTTTAGCAATTATGCAAACAAATTTTTAATCTTGAATTTGTTTTCAGTTGATAAGATTTCTTTTTTAATTTATAAATTTAGGATTATAAAGATTTACACATGTCTAAAATCACAGATATCTAAAATTTGGGGTATATATTTTTGGATGTCTATTTATTAGAGTTTTGTAGATTAATTGCACTAATTTTCATCTATATTATTGAGAGAATAAGAAAAAATTTGTGTGCAGGATAGCCATACCGGTTTTTTTAGTATCATTGCAAAAGTCTTAACTTGATTTTGTGCCTTTTCAAGATTTCATATCATTTTACATAATTAAGAAATGACCTTGTATCTTGAGAACTATTGACATTTTTTAAGATATAAGCTCATCCCAATATTACACTCGTCAAGACCTTTCATTTGAGTACCCACGTCAATTTTTCATATACTTTATATATTTATATATATTATATATATGTATACATGAAAAATATATCAAAAATGCATGTGGGTACTTAAATGAAAGCTCTTGATGAATGTAACATCAGGTTGTGCTTATATCTTTAAAAATGTCAGTAGTTAAGGAAGTACAGTGCAATTTAACAAGTATCTCGGGAGCTATTGACATTTTTAAAGATATAAGCTCATCTCGATGTTACACTCATCGAAACCTTTCATTTGAGTACCCACATCAATTTTTCATATATTTTATATATTTATATATTTTATATATATGTATATATGAAAAATATATCAAAAATACATGTGGGTATTTAAATGAAAGCTCTTGATGAGTGTAACATCGGGATAAGCTTATATATTTGAGTAAGAAGATTTTCAAAGTTATAAATTATTGTCCACAAAAATAATGATTGATAAAAAATTTTAATTTTCACATAAATTAAAGAGAATTAGATTTCATTATTTTAATAAACTACCAATTATTTGTGAAATCATCAATCAATCAACAAATACATTAGCTGTTGGTATGAATTTAACCTTTCAATGTGTACATTATTTTCTTGTCCAGTTATATTCAAATAAATAAATATATTCATAAATTAAATAGTGAATTAAAACATGTAATTGTCTCTGATCAATAAATAAAATTGATTTATTTTATGTAAATGATTTAGTATAAATAATTTAAGGTTACTTACATCACAAGATGTCTCTAACATTTGAAAAAATTTTAAAAAATTGTCACTGGTAATTAAATTGTTAAACTATAAACTAATTAAAATTCATCAAATTAATCTGACCTTTTATTTGTAACTACTTACAAAATCTGAAACTTAGAATTAACAATTCAAATAAGAGTAAATATTGAATTAAAATAATCTTTTCTTTGAAATTTAATTTAATTCTTATCTTTGAAAGAGTATTCGGGTGACCTATTATTGAGAGGTTGAAAATTAATTTTATTGAATGAAATAACTTTATAAATATAAGTGATTGATTATTAGTTGGAAGTAAAAAAAAAAAAAAACAAATTAGTTATGCAATATAGATTGAATTATTCTATTATAGAGTTAATGATTGAATGGTCAGTGACCGGATGTGACGCATTTCATTAAATATAATATCTATGTGTGTATAATATATAATATATACGCCTGGAAGTTATGATAACACACGTGATAATTACTCGCGTGTTTATGAGCGATAAAGTCTTGGCAAACTTGTCTATACTTCTATACTTTTTTTTTATCATGTATATAAATTATTATTAATAAAAATACACGTGTGGTCCAGCTTTTTGAAATACAAGTGTTAAAAAATATGTATTTACTGAATAATTTTCAAGTTATCGCTAGTGTATAATTAAACTCCTAAATTCATGTGACGAAGCGCTTTTTATTCTGTTATGTTACATATAAGTTATAATATTGTGATTAATAAAAAAAAAAAAAATGATAATCAAAATGATTAAAAGCTTATCGCGAATGAAAATCCACCTGTCTAGATTATTTATTCTGTGTACAAGAATGATAACAAAGTGATAAAATTTATAAATATGTATCTCCTAATCTCATTATCATTACTTATTACTTATTGAGTAATTTAAATGAATTATTCATCCTCTTAATATAAAAAATTTCAATGTACGTGTAATGTAATAAATAATATTTTTACAAACGTAGTTTGTCACGATTCTCAGAATTTATAATGTGACTCAAATTATTTTGTGTGTCATCAAGTGAGCCGTCACGTGGTTCCCATGTGTTTAAAAAAAAATTACTTTAGATTAATACGAGCTTTAGTTTTTTTTACACTGGAAAAAAATTACCGAGAAAAATGTTTTCTTTCAAGTTTCACTTTTGTTTTAATTTAAGAATAACAACCTTGCAGTCACTATGTGACTACCACGACTTGTGAAATATAAGTAAATAAAATTTTGCTTTATTAAATAATGACTTTTGTTAAATTGCACTGTACTTTCTTAAATATTGACGTTTTTGAAGATATAAGCTCATTCTGATGTTACACTCATCGAGAGCTTTCATTTGAGTACCCACATGCATTTTGATATATTTTTCATATATACATATATATGATATATAAAAAATATATGAAAAATTGATGTGGGTACTCATATGAAAGGTCTCGATGAATGTAACATCAGGGTGAGCTTGTATCTGTAAAAATGTCAATGGTTCACAAAATACAAGGTCATTTCTTAATTATTGACATTTTTAAAGATATAAGCTCATCCCGATGTTACACCCATCAAGAGCTTTCATTTAAGTACCCACATGGATTTTGATATATTTTTCATATATACATATATATAATATATATAAAATATATGAAAAATGGATGTGGGTACTCAAATGAAAGGTCTCGATGAGTGTAACATCGGGATGAGCTTACATCTTTCAAAATGTCAGTAGTTCACAAAATACAAGGCAATTTCTTAATTATTGACATTTTTAAAGATATAAGCTCATCCCGATGTTACACTCATCAAGAGCTTTCATTTGAGTACCCACATGCATTTTGATATATTTTTCATATATATATATATATATATAATATATATAAAATATATGAAAAATGGATGTGGGTACTCAAATGAAAGGTCTCGATGAGTGTAACATCAGTACCCACATCAATTTTTCATATATTTTTTTTTCATATATATATATATATATATAATATATATAAAATATATGAAAAATGGATGTGGGTACTCAAATGAAAGGTCTCGATGAGTGTAACATCGGAATGAGCTTATATCTTAAAAAATGTCAATAGTTCTTAAGATACAAGGTCATTTCTTAATTATGTATCTAGAGATTGAGCATTTTCGAATGCAGCCTAAATACTTATTATAATAAATTGACTATCGTTGAGAATGATATGAAATTTTGAAAAGGCACAAATTAAAATCAAGACCTTTGCAATGATACTAAATTTCACTAAAAGAACCCATTTTATCATATAATTATCCTGGACACTAATTTTTTCTTATTCTTTTAATAATATAGATATACGTTTAGTCTTTTCCATTTACACCGAAACAAAAATTTACTTGAATCAAGTAAATAAGTTTGAAGGATTTTGTCTTCTTGATTTGAGTAGAAAAATTCTTAAACCAAGAATTTTTTCTTGGTTCAAGTAAATTTTTTTTTCCCTTTAGAAATAAAATTTTTAATAATTAATAAATCAAAACTTATACTAACGCAAAAATTTTAAAAGCTCATAGTTCATTCGAAAATTTATTTCTCTAGTTAAAGTTAAAATTTTATTTAAAAAAAAAATTTATTTTTTATTTTTAATCAAGATTAGTTTTCAAAAAAAAAAAAAAATCTAATCAAGTCAATTATTTTTCAGTATATTGTTAATTTTTGAAAACGGTTTGACAACAAAAATTGATTGTTACCAATCGAAAATTTTATAATTAAAAGTTGGGTTTTTTAAACAAGAGTTTTTAAAAATAAAAAACACTACATATGTACGGTATAGGGGGTAAAGTTGTGTTGTGTAGTTAATACGCCGATGGTGGTCGATGTCTGGAGCCCTCGTGGCACAGCTGCGTGTTACTATTGTGTTTTTATGACAGTCTAGATTGTAAATTAAAGCTTTAAAGGTCTGTTAAGCTCATTATATGTTTTATTGTTTAACGATTTTTAAATTTTTACTTTCGCTTTAAAAATCTTAACCTGCCTCAGGAGTATTAAGTTAAAAAATTAATTACTTATATTTTTATTTTTACGTCAAAATATTTGTGAAATAGTTTTCAGATTATTCTATTTATTTACCGAGACTTTTCTGATAATTTTTGGCAAACGAAAGAGTAACAACTGAGAGAGTAAAATTCCCGAGGTCTTTGGGATGCTGCCAATTGCCTCGACTTCATCTACTCTCTTGGGGTTTATCAATACGCGAACACGCAGAAAATTACCTCACGAAAATAGATTCACTCGAGAATAAACGGGATTTGAGATTAAGTTAAAGAACAAGTTACAAGTAGAAGGAGAAAATACTAAAAAAAGGTCAATAAAAATGAAAATTCGCGATTATATAAAGAAATAAGTCGCGATATTCCAATAGAGATAAAATTACAAAGTTGGCAAAGATTGTTGTATTTTGCGAACAAATCTCATTCATTTCCTGAAAGTAATTCAAACATTTATATTGTGGATATATTTATATACTTTGTTAAAACTATTAAATAAAATATTTGTTATGTCTCCTTTCGAGTTATCTTTATCATAAAACTCATTAATTAAATTATTGTAATCCACTATATATTATGTAAATAACTGTTGTTATTAAAAATAAGTTTTATCTCAATTTATTTTATAAATAAACTCGAGTTATTCACTCTCAACGTTTCTTATTTGGTTCGTTAATGAGCTGATTAATGGTCCATATAAAATTTAAATTCCGATGGACTGAGTGTAGAAATTTTATTATTTTTAGGTGTCTAAAGTTCCTCAATGCTCATTTCTATTAAATTATTCGTTTGTTTTGTTTTTAAATATCAATTATAAAAAATAAATAGAAAAAATCCATATGAATACTGCTAGTATAAATATTTCACTGGAGTTTGCTCATTTGCATGACATGTGGGAAGAGAAAAATTGGGTTCGTCGATTATTGATCCTGGTTAAAAATACAATTCCAATAAAATTCATATGAATTATAAATTTTTATTAGGTATCTCTTTTGTATTTTAGTACTTTTATTTTAAATAGTTGTTCCTGGAAACTTTATTTGGTTAAAATTCATAGTTATGAATTATAATAAAATACATTTAATTTTAATTGAGAATAGGTGAAAATTATTGCAATACTTATTAGTTAAAATATTTGTGAGGAAAATAAGTAAAATTATTTTTTTTCTCCAAAAATTATATTCATCAAAAAATACTGAAAAAATTTTTTTTAAAAGAATGTTTAAATGATTAAAATTTTTTTAAATTTATAAAAATTTATGGATGAAATTTTTTTTTTCTTGTCACTTAATTAAAAAAAAAAAAAAAAAAATAGTTAAAAAAAAAATAGCAAATAAGTAAAACTATTTTTTTTTCTCCAAAAATTATATCTATTAAAAAATCCTGAAAAAGTTTCTTTAAAAAATGTTAACAAGGTTGAATTTTTTTAATTTTGAAACAAAAGTAAATTACTAAAATTTCTAAAAATTATACAAATTTTTGGATGCAATTTTTTTCTTATCAATTTATTTTTCAAATAAAACAAAAAAATAGTTTAGAAAAATTATTAAATCAAAATAAATATGTAATTTATAAAAATAATTGTAGTTTAGTTCAATAATCAACTTCACAATTGATAAAAATAGAAGCTTTTAAAAATTGCACACCTCAAAACGCTATGCGTTAAATGCGTACTTTGACTCAAAAAAATCAAGCAATTTTTATAACTTCAATTGCTTTTTTGATTAATAATTACTTAAAAAAAAATATTATTGATTATAAAAAAATTTATTTTGAAAGTAATTAAATTATTTAAGCCGTGTTCTCTAGACCAATTATATTTAATTGAGCCTCTATACTTCTACCAACAAATTTAATGGGAGTTATAGACTAGTCAAGAAATTTTCTCTTTAATCTGTTCAAGAAATCTTCCACTTTGTTCAGCCGTGATTAATGAGCTTGTTAGAAAAATTTAAAATTCAAAAGTGTCAACTCAATACACCATAGAACAATGAAAAATGGGTTTAAATTAAAAAGAACCCGATTGGGCTACAAAGAAAGTACCCCTGTATTTTATAGCTTGAAATAGAGCGTAAAGATCTAACGATCAAACATTGTAATGGTTATGAAGCCCTCGTGGCACTCGTAGCTTTATAGTCTCCATATACAGCTCGGCAGTACATATTATATTATACAGAGACTAGAATAGAATGAAAGGACGTGAGTCTACTCCGTGAATCTAAATCTAAAGGCCGTAGGGTGACTTTTTGCAAGAGAACTTCTGACTCCCTAACTAAAACTAAAACTTGGTCGAGTATAGTTGCGGTAACGTTGAGTTTATGCCGAGTTTAACAAAAGGGTTAGTGCAACTACATCCACATTTTACACAATAAAATGCAAATACAAATATAAATATATGTAGACGTATATCTTGATCTTATTCCATCTGCAAGAAAATCGAGTGCGATAGAAGAGTTTCTTGCCCTTATTTTAAAACTCAACTCAATTCCTTACCGAGAGAAAATAGCACAAAGTATAACGAGTGAACGTCGGCCAGGTCATTGCCAAATAGATACTCTGGATGTGTTGGTAAATAGAGTACATAGACGAAGATCAAAGTGTCTAGTCTTCCACTAGTTTTATATTATTCTTCCGTATTGTAGCATTACACAGAAAGAAAAATTTCTGGAGAACTTGACCGGAGAACAAAATTCTTGGCTCAAGAAAATTTTCGGGTGTCTGAAGGAAGACGGAAGTTGTGTTGGCCGAAGTAAAAAATTTTCTTGAAATTCTATTCTTGGTGGAAGTAATTTTTTCTTAATTCAAATTCTTATAAATAGTTGATACAATAAATTTTTATATTTGATCAAGATTTTTAGATACTTTAGGGAAGCAGCGCCACCTATTTCAGCTGAGAAAAAAATTTTTTCACCTTGAGAAAATTTTTCTCTTGAATATTTGATACCCATTTTATATTATTTTAGCGTGCAATTATACATATTGAATGAAAAAAAATGATGAAATATTATTTGATCTTCCCATTTGACATGTTAATCAATAAAAATTTACTTCTATCTTTATATTTAATTTTTTGGAGCAAGAGAAAAATTTTCTCAAGACAAGATAATTTACTTCTATCAAGAACTAAATTTTCTGGAGCAAGAGGCTGAATTTTTTCAAAACAACAAGATTTTCTTGACTTAAATTTTCTTGTATCAAAATACTTATTTCTTAAAGCAAAAGAGTTAATTTTCTCGGAATAAGTGAAATTTCTTGTCAAAAAAATAATTATAAAGATAAATATTTTCTTGGCTCAAGTAAACCTTTTTTTCCGTGCAAATTCAAGATTCTTCCGCACAGTAAAAAATATTGTGTAAAATCAACACAATTTCTGTGTTAAATACCGTCAACACAAAATTAGTGTTAAATTTTTGTCGTTTCAACACAAAGCTTGTGTCATTTTAACACAAAAGTGTGTTGAATTTTAACACTAATTTTATGTTGACGTTATTTAACACAATATTTTTTACTCTGCGTATTGTAGCATTAGGACCAGATTTTGAACTCCTGTCCGTAAAACAAGGCTAATATATAAATATATACTCTGTATACATCTAGATTTAAATAGTCGGCCCGAATAAATGTTTAAAAGATCCTTCTAAAGAAAATAATCGTATTGGAAAAATTTCATCAAATATTATTCTAGCAAACATTTATATTTCCTTATTCCATTTTATTTGTAAATATAAAAGGTTAGAACGGTTTAGTTGAAGAAGTGAAGAGATAGTTTGAGGTTTTAAGGTTTTAGATGAATTTTTTTTTTTTTTATATATTCTTCTTTTGAGAAGGGAATGTAGCATTGTATCATGAGGAACAAAGAGAGAATAGACTGGAAATGAACGAGAATCAGCAATGGCTCCCACTGGGTAATAACAGTAAATCCCTAGCAATAAATCCCCCGGATTCCTCTTTATTTCTCTCCTTCTCTCCCTTTCGGTATAGACTGTGCTCACAGCACATAACACATCCGCATCTGTATTTTCCTGGCTCTCCTTTTACGCTCTTCGTGTGGGTCATGCATTTGGATCGATTTTCAAGACTCTCAAATGGACGACTAAACCATTTATCTTTTTCTTCCCCGCTATATAGTTTTTTTTCTTTTTTTTGTAGACAGGTGACAGCTATCGGATCTTTTGCAGTGATTGAAATAAAAAATTGATCAACACATCGATTGATTAACTAAAGAGTACAATTAATTAACCATCGATTTATTTATTTGTGTTCTAGATAAAGGAATTGCCAAAAAAAAAGGAGCGCAGAAAGTGAACGAAGGATCTGTACGTGAAAAAACCGAATCACGTCAAGAGGATCGCGAAAACAAAGGCCCAGTGATAAGCACTGTTAAACCTAGTAATCGTGGTCCCCGATCTTCGGTACTTGAGGAGACCAATAGTTTAACAAAACTTCGTAAACGCGGTGGAACTGTAACTGGTGGGAGCGCCAGTAGCGGAGGATTAAAAAACCCAGAGACAAATCGTCGAGCAGTGCGCGGTAGACGTGGTCGTCCAACCGATGAATCACGTCGAAATGACCGGGATCGTTTGAATGCAACAGAAGACAAAGAACCAGCCCCAGATCAAGATCATTTGAGATCGGAGGACGAGGCTGAAACTGAAGAAGAAGATTGCCCTGTTGAGGGAGGAGAAGAAGACCCTGAGAACGAGGAGAGCGGAGAAGAATCTGATTCAAAGCTTAAAACTCGGTTACGATCCGCACGCCAAGATACCGAGCTAGAGGAGAAAAAAGAGTTTAAACTAAACCTTAACCAAGACCAGGAGAAACAACAGGATCTTGAGAAAAAAGTCCACCAGCCTGACAGTAACGTTATTGCAAAGACTAGTTTGGCTGATGTTAAACCTGAAGAAGACGAAAGTGAATCACGTGAGCGGGATAGAGAGCCCGAACCGCCACCTAGAATTCCTGATACTCTAGATCCTGGGGGTGATGATAGTAAAATAGAGATTAGCAATAGAGATTCCAATAAAACAATAGAAGCTGTAACGAGTAATAAAGAAGAAACTGTTGATAAGCTTAACAGTGATATTGAAAATTCAAGCAATCCTAGTCATAAGCAAGCCAGTGAACTGGTCGAGTGTACGAATAAGGACGGCAGCGTGCTGGAGAGACTGAGTCCATTGAACGCTGGGCCGGGGAGGCTGACCCTGCTCCACGACGAGCAGGAGCGTAGCCGGCACAACGAGAGTCCAGTTATTCTTGCCGAAAGGATAAACAAGCCTCCCGTGTCCTCTTCTGGAGGATTGGTGCATCCGCATCACAATAATAATCATAATCATCTTCACCAGCAGCAGCAGCAGCAGCAGCTTCATCATCACCAAGAACACCAACATCTTCAACAGTATCAGCATTTGCATCCAAAGTACACTGCCAGTCCGGTGATCCATCGGCTGGACTCGGTGAGTCCTCACAGTCACCGCTCACCGTATCCGAATCATCATCATCTTCACCATCAGCAGCAGCTTCATTATCAACACCAAGGTGTCTTAGATATTGGTGATAAGTCTAATCATAATTTGGTCCAGCATCATCATCAATTGTCTTCAACCCGGCACGGCGATGATGCCGGTAGTATCATGGAGATGGAGACCGGTGGGAACGGTGCTGCCGTTGGAGGGTTCCCTGGTGTATCAGGTGTCGCCAGTGGCGTCCGAGGCGCTACGACCTATGGCGACAGCGGTTCAGATAGCGGGATAAGTTCGCTCAGGAGTGCCGGTTCCGGGGATGAACGTAGTGGAAGCCGTAGCTCGGCTTTGAGCGCTGAAGAAACTACTGGCACAGCAACTACGACTATTCCAGTTCCAGCGACAACATCGGTAACTACTACAGTTCCACCGTCATCAGGCTCAGGTGTTTCGACAACACCAGCTTGCATTAGGCACGTATACAGTGTCCAGCATACCTCACTTATGATGGCACATACCCCACAATCCTCGGGTTCTACCATCCCAGTTAGTGCTCCACCGGTTGGTTACCAAACTCCAGCTGCGCCTGCTAGTCATCATCATCATCATCCCTCTGCGGAGATGCTCTGGCGACCACCAAGATATCCCCCTCTGCCCCACTCGCTTCTTGCTCCAGGTCAACCTATGCCTTCTGAGGAGCTGGTAGAGCGGGAGAGACATGACAGAATCATTAGGTAAGTCTTTACTCATTTTTTTTGTCTTGTTATTTTTTAGGTAGATTTTGGAGAAATCTATCTATTGCATTGACCCTTGGGTCAGAATTCACACGGAATTTTGTCATTTTATCTCTTATTTAGTCGAATAAGGCTTAAAATTAGTATTGGTTCAAAAGTTTATATATTTATGTATATATAACGCGGCTTGCGAACACGATAGCGTCTACAATTCTCAACGGATTTAGATGAAACTCAGTACACATATTCTTTGGATAATAACCTTGAATAAGTTAGAAGATGAGCGAGATCCGTCAATAAGTTTAGATATGGTAGCTCTTCAGAATTGTCGAAATAGTAAAAATCCCGTTTTCGGTGATTTTATTGATGTATAATATTCGATTGAAAAGAGATGGCTATTTTTTGATAAACTCATGTGAAAGCTTATGAAATTACCTTTAATTTGATATATATCACATTGATATTTTGACCATTTTTAGTTATTTTATCAAAGTTAAAAGTTCTATTGAACCATTTTCAGGCAATGTGTAATACAACTGACTTACGAATGTTATTCTGTCGAGAATTCTCAACAGATCCTAATGAGATTTAGTATACAAATTCCTTAGATAATTAGCTTGCATGTATCTTAAAATATGAGAAAACCTTTGATTAGTTCAGAAATAGTAGCTCTTCAAAATGATCAAAATAGTAAAAATTACGTTTTCGGTGACTTCATTGATGTATAACTTTTAATAGCAAAAAGATAGTTGATTTTTGATAAATTTATGTGAAAGCTCACAAAATTACATCTAATTTGATGTATATCGCGTTACAAATGCCATAAGGGCGTACCAAAAAATTTTTTTCGGGAATCGACGTAGTTATGCCTAAAATGGGCAGTAATGCCGGGATACCAACTGGGGACCATAAGGGCGTACCAAAAAATTTCAAATTTGAAAAAAATTTGTTTTCGTCATTTCTACGCGTTTCAAGTAAAAATACGTTGATTCCCGAAAAAAAAATTTTTTGATACGCCCTTATGGTTCCCGGTAGGTACCCTGGGTGCCATAAGGGCGTACCAAAATTTTTTTTTGCATTTCTGCCCGTTTCAGGCATAACTACGTTGATTCCCGGAAAAAAAATTTTTTATACGCCCTTATAGCTTTTCAAGGGTATTTTTTTCGAAATACGCCCTTATGGCATCAGTAACGCGATATAACGTTAACTTTTTGACCATTATTAGTTATTTTATCAAAGTTGAGTTCAATTGAACCATTTTCAGGTAATGTGTAACATAACCTACTTATGTATATTATTTTATCAAGAATTCTCAACAGATTCTAATGAAATTCGGTGCCCATATTTCTCGGACAAAAAACATAAAAATAGTTTCTTTCCCAGTTGATTATACTGTTTTTTTTAAAAGAAATCTACCTTCTATCTCGGCTGTGGCCGAATAGGCTTTGTTTTTTATTTTTATTTAGAATATTTAACCAGCTGCAGAACTTTAACTACGGAGTATAGTCTGTGTACTTACTTGTTAGAGTATTATATTATACAATATATTTTAAACAACTCATGATGGCTAAGGCCTTCGGACTTTCTTTGTTCCATCAGTATCGATACATACACAAGTATCGTCGCGTGACTGCCAACTCTTTTAACACTTTCTTCGCGGTTCGCATGCGAATCAGACCAATACATCTCAACATATTTTTATACGTGTATGTATATATATATATATAAATGAATATAGAATGAAAGAATAAGTTGAAGAACAGAGTAAGAACATAAGTAAAAAAATAATAAAGAAGCACCGATGTAATATGTCGTTGTAGGTAGTTGTTTTGTTAAGGTTGCGTGAGTAAGTGCGTGCACATCATCAACTCTTATATATATATATATATATATATATATATATATATATATATATATATATATATATATATTGGGTGAATGAGTGTGTTTCCGGGCGCCAGCTGCGTGTAGAGACTTGCTCAGTGCTTCCGTTTGATTATTACTTGTGATAGACAAAATAAAACCACCGCATTGATACGCCATCATCATCTTAATGTACATTACATTACATTCTTAAGAAAAAAATTTATAAAAATAATAACAAGGGTAATAATTGTGGTCATTATTGTTATTGTTATTTTTATTATCATAATAGTTGTAATTTATAATAATATAATTGAAGTTCAGTATATCTGTGGAGTACTCTATTGTTTAAGACAAAAACATTTTAAGGAAGTAGAGAAGAATGCTAGCTGTTACTACTTGTTACTATTTATACACTACAAGTATGTATATATGTACTTCAGTATATATGTATTTGATAGTTAAATATAAAATAGTTGGGTTTAGCATTCTTGTGTATTATTCATGAATTGCGCAACTGTAACGATTTTGCAAGTCTTCTACTCAGCTTTATCATCCATATCACGTCGACAAGAATGTAACTGGACCGGATAGTAAATGTAATACGCAACTAATTTTATTCATCCATGTGTTTTCTATATTTAGTTATTTTATTCTTCCATTATACGATTTTTTGGTATTCTAATAGTTTTTTATTTTAAATTCAAACGCTGTTCTTTGAATCGAGTATTGAATTTAGTTACGATAATCATTTTATTTTTTTTTTATGATAAAATAAAATAAAAAAAAGTAAATATGATAATCTAATTTTTTCCGTGTTTTTTTTTTTCTTTTATGCTATTCATTGAAAATTATGATGTATTTAAATTACAGCTTATCTGTTTATTTATTTTTTTTTTTTTAATGATAAGTGTAACACTTTCGTAATCTTTAACTTAGACTTTAAACATCGTATGTACTTTATCAACGTTACTATTTTAGAAATAACAGAATTAACAGAAACGATAATGACAATTATAAAAATATAATTAATAATAACAATATTTATGTGTTTATTATTATTATTATTATTATTATTATTATTATTATTATTATTTTTATTTTTTTTTTTTTATTTGAATTTTTGCCTTTTAATGGTTTTATATCATTCTCACCAATAGTCAATTTATGATGATAATTATTTAAGCTGCATCCGAAAATGCTGTATCTCTAGATACATAATTAAGAAATGACCTTGTATCTCACGAACTATTAACATTTTTAAAGATATAAGCTCATTCCGATGTTAGACTCATCAAGACCTTTCATTTGAGTATCCACATCAATTTTTCATATATTTATATATTTTATATATATATGTATATATGAAAAATATATGAAAATGCATGTGGGTACTCAAATGAAAGCTCTTGATGAGTGTAACATCGGGATGAGCTTATATCTTTAAAAATGCCAATAGTTAAGAAATTACAGTGCAATTTAACAAATATCTTGTGAACTATTGACATTTTTTAAGATATAAGCTCATCCTGATGTTACACTCATCAAGACCTTTCATTTGAGTACCCACATCAATTTTTCATATGTTTATATATTTTATATATATGTATACATGAAAAATATATCAAAAATGCATGTGGGTACTCAAATAAAAGCTCCTGATGAGTGTAACTTCAGGATGAGCTTATATCTTAAAAAATGTCAATAATTAAGAACTGACATTGCTATTTTGTCAACCAAGGATATTTTCTAACGATATAAGCTCATCCTGGAGTTACACTCATCGAGACCTTTCATTTGAGTACCTACATCAATTTTTCATATATTTATATACTTATATATATGTATATATGAAAAATATATAAAAAATCCATGTGGGTACTCAAATGAAACCTCTTGATGAGTGTAACATCGGGATGAGCTTATATCTTTAAAAATGTCAATTGTTAAAAAAGTACAATGCAATTTAACAAAAGTAATTATTTAATAAAGCAAAATTTTGTTTATTTATAGTTCACAAGTCTCGGCAGTCACATAGTGACTGCAAGGTTGCTAGTTATTTTTATTATTATTTTTATGATTATTATGATTATAAATATTATGTTAGTGATAAAATTAAAAATTCTTGGATTTCGATGGTTTTAAAAATTTAATTACAAACCGGTTGTGTACTGACAATAAAAGCCAGGTGGTCGACAGGTGCTGGATTTGAATTTATTTCTACAAAACTGTCTGCGAAAACGAATTTCCCCATGTACATGGACATAAGGATCTTTAAAAATAAAAAAACAAAATCCCCCAGCACCTGCATAGTTTCACATATTTTTAAATCCTCAAGCTCAAGATAAACGTAACGTGTTAATGGTTAAGAAAGAAAAAAAATAACAAGAAAAAAGAACGGATGTTAGATAGGTCGTGGTACATTTTTTTCCCGTTAGAGTTCGCAGATTTCTCGTATATGATTACGTAGACCGCGCACTTTATAAAGGTTCTTAACCCAATAAATCACTCTGTCATACAGCTGGTACATTTAATACACTCTACAAAGTATTATACATTTAAGTTATAACTATAACTATAACTACAACTATTAATATAAAAATAAAATAAGTATTTATGTACACGTATGTGAATAAAATTTTCCACACGTGTATGTCTTCCTCGTGTCTTTAGTAAATTTTAGTGCTTAATATATTATAGTCTATGCGAGTATTGGAACACGAGGCTGAGAATTGCGTGAAAGAGTTAAGTCGAAAAACATTTGCACGCATACTGTAGTTCTCGACTACGAGAATTGACGAGACGAGCCAGGTGAACATGTCTCGCACGTGACACACACAAGAATATATCCGTTCATTATATTTATAACCATCTGTAAGCGCGTTGCTTGCGTATGAGCTTCGCTCGTAAATTCTGTTTTAAATAGATTCACCACTACACTCCAAAGTTCATTTTTTCTTAAACTCCGAAATTTAACTCTCGCCATAATAATAAATTCTTTTATTTACATTTAACACATTTTTGTTTACAGTATCTTAACTCTTTAAAATTGTGAGTTATTAAATACTTGACTGTTACAAAGAATGTGCAATAATGAAAATTTGTTTCAAGTTTCTAACTTTTTTCTACAAAAATTTTTATTAGTCATGAATTTAAACTCTTTATACAAAACTTTTTATTGATTAAATTTTAAAAAAGAAAATTTTTATGTCAAGAAATTTTTTCAATAATAAAAAATAATTAATAACAATAAATCTTTTTTATTTTATGTATTTTTTTTTAATATCATAGTCATAACTATACAATTTTTTTAGGCGTGTAAAAATTTAATTTCAATTTTTTAAAACGTTATTCGACTCTCAAAAATTTATTTTTTTTTATTTTAAAAAAGTGTATTTACATATAGAGCCTAAACTATTGTTTAATTTTAAACATTAAATCTGAAAGAATAAAAAAAATATTTATTTTTTTATTTGAAAAATTCTTTCCAATTTATTCGCTAATATTTTGATTTTATTATTCAATATTTTTTTGAGTTTCTTCAACTAGAAACTTTGCAGTCACTATGTGACTGCCATGACTTGTGAAATATAAAAAAATAAAATTTTGCTTTATTAAATAATGACTTTTGTCAAATTGCACTGTACTTTCTTAAATATTGACATTTTTAAAGATATAAGCTCATCCCGATGTAACACTCATCAAGAGCTTTCATTTGAGTACCCACATGCATATTTGATATATTTTTCATATATACATATATATAAAATCTATAAATATATGAAAAATTGATGTGGGTACTCAAATGAAAGGTCTTGATGAGTGTAACATCAGGATGAGCTTATATCTTTAAAAATGTCAATAGTTCTCAAGATACAAGGTCATTACTTAATTATATAGATTATAAGATACTCAAAAATTGAGCAATGTTTTTAAAAAATACCCAGTAAATTTTTTTATAATTCAATATAAAAATCGTACAAAGCCGTTTATTTTAAAGCAATATTATTTTTCAATGGTACAATAACTTATTATTGTTTAACTTGTCAATATTGAATATTATATCTGACATGACTCATATCTTCAATAATTATTTGTTTTTCTGATTAATATTTTCTTTCCCGAAAAATTATCTTACCCAAAGACAGATTCGAACCTCGCTCCATCTGATCAGCAACAATGACTTCACTGCTGTTTTTATTACTGTTAAATACATACAGTAGTTATATAAATCAACAATTTAACCATGTGTTCATTCGATTGAAATTCAAATCTCAAATAAAAACAGAATAAACAAAGACTCTCGAATCTTACAATCTTCCCGGAAGTTTATCAATAATGAACCCTCAAAAGTCACCCTTATCTATAATCTGATTATTTTTAGAGTTTAGCTCATGTCGTCCCTTTTTGATATTATAACACACGCAGAAATTCACATGTATATGTATATAATACGCATATGCGTCACACACGTGTATATTATAGCACTTTGCACTTGGGGAGAATATGAAGAACGTGCTTGCAAAGTAAATTGAGTCTTAAAACCAAGGTCGTCACTTGGAATAATAATTTAGTGTGTGTATTTGTAATCATCATCAGTCTGGACAATATAATAAAATGTACAAACATACTAAGTATTTAAATAATCATTACTAGTGTATTTAAATACTTAAACTTTGAATTCATAAAATCATTAAGTGTATTTTTTGGTAAAAAGTATTTTTTTTTTATTTAAATAAGTCATTGAACTGAGAGACATTTTTGTTTGTTTCATGATAAATTTTTTATGCGGGCTTTTATTTATCATTTGAGGTGAATGTCCGTATGACCCTGTCCCAATGGCCCTCATTTATTGTCATTTTTTCGCTGCAAAAGATAAAATTTTCAATCTATTGTTTCAAGATTTTTATTTTACTTTTTTTAGGAATTGTTTTAGTGAAGTCATTTACTATTTTCAAACAAGATACACTTATATTTTGTCCGAAATTTTTTCTTTGATTACAACCAAAAATTGTCGGACATATGCCACTTACTGTAGCAAATAAAATTTTAAATTTGTTTAAAAATATGACAGAGCAAATTTCATTGTTATTTTAAGATCTATTCACTAGTTTGAAAAAAAAAACAAAACAATTTCTTAAACCAAAAATGAAAGGTTCTTAGAAGAAAACGAAATTACATCAACAACAATATGTAGAGAACAAAATTTTTAGACCAAGAAAAGCATTTTTAAGAGTTTTATTGTTTTGAATCAATGAGAAAAATTTTTCGAATCAAGAATAATTTACTAAAACTAGTAACTTTGCAGTCACTATATGACTGCCGTGACTTGTGAACTAAAAAAAATTAAAATTTTGCTTTATTAAATAATGAATTTTGTTAAATTGCACTGTAATTTCTTAAATATTGACGTTTTTAAAGATATAAGCTCATCACGATGTTACACTCATCAAGAGCTTTCATTTGAGTACGCACATAATTTTTTTCATATATTTAATATATATGATATTTCTCATATTTATGAAATGTATAAAATATATGGAAAAAATCGTGTTTATACTCAAATGAAAGGTCTTGATGAGTGTAACATCGAGATGAGCTTATATCTTTAAAAATTTCAATATTTCACAAGATACAAGGTCATTTCTTAATTGTTGATAATTTTAAAAATATAAACTCATCCTAAAGTTACACTCATCAAAAGCTTTCATTTGAGTACCCACATACATTTTTGATATATTTTTCATATATACATATATATAATATACAAAATATATGAAAAATTGATGTGGGTACTCAAATGAAAGGTCTCGATGAGTGTAACATTAGGATGAGCTTATATTTTTAAAAATGTCAATAGTTGACAAGATACAATGTCAGTTTTAATTATTGACATTTTTAAAGATATAAGCTCATCCCGATGTTACATTCATCGAGACTTTTCATTTGAGTACCCACATGCATTTTCATATATTTTTCATATATACATATATATATAAAATATATAAATATATGAAAAATTGATATGGATACTCAAATGAAAGGTCTTGATGAGTCTAACATCGGGATGAGCTTATATCTTTGAAAATGTCAATAGTTCTCAAAATACAAGGTCATTTCATAATTATCTATCTAGAGATAGAGCATTTTTGAATGCAGCCTAAATACTTATCATAACAAATTGTCTATCGGTGAAAATGATATAAAACCTTGAAAAGACACAAATTCAAGTCAAGACCTTTGCAATGACACTAAATTCCACTAACAAAAACTGATTTTGTCATATGACTATCTTGGGCACAAAATTTTCCTTATTCTCCTAATAATATAGACTATCAACATAACAATTTAAGTTTACCTCCTTAAGGAAACAAAATAAAATGAAGCAATTATTCTTTTGTCTGGAACAATATCGTCCAGTCATTTAATCCTTCCGCTGGATTTTCTCGTCTCACCACATTGCATTGCATTAGCCCGGATATACCCGCACATACATACATAAAATATATAAATATATAAAAGCGTTTCAATATACAGGATATATATGTAGTACATAACCCAAACGTGGGCAGGCGCTACATGGTCAAGTAAATGGTAGCTCCCAACCTGTCGAACCGGTTTTTCCACCGCCCTCCATTGCCCCCGTCTGTTATTTATTTATTTTTATTTTTATTATTTTATTTAATGTCTCCGCTCTTTCCCAGTCGTCTTTAGGCTCATGCACACCTCAACACTACTGTAAATTCCGAGTGTGTAAAGCATAGCAGTCTCTTGGAGTCTCGAGTCTTGAATCTAAAGTCCTGAGTCTTGTTTTATATTTATTTCTTGTTCAGCTGCAGTCCATACGGGCAAAGTCTACTACTACTACTTTTGTTCCATTCTCCTGTCCCTTTTCCCTTCTTTCTCTTTTACAGACACAGACACAGACACCGAGATACAAAACACTCATGCATATATTTATATATTTATATACCCGTTTAAAAGCGACTTGATGTGCAACGTGTACAAGAGACAAGACCAGGTCGTTTACGTTATGTTGGTATGGTCTCGATCCTCAACAATCCAGTATTTCCTCTCTATCTCTATCTCCTTTATGTTATGTTACTGTTGTGCTGCACCGGGCAACCTTATTTGGGTCTTGGCTCTCATCAGCCAAGGCTCTTAGCCTTGAAAAATATCTTGCTCCTCCTCGAGGTATTATCTTCATCTGTCTGCTCATCATTCATTTTAGTTTATATTTATATGCTGCATATTTATCAATTTTTCAATTAAATATTATATACTTTATAATGCTATGTAGTATCTTATAAAGAAGTTATCTGTCTAAGAAATTTATTTTAAAAGCTATTAGTTGACTAGCTCCAAGAATTTATTTTGAATATTATTATTTTGATTTTAGGGACTAATATTTTTAATCGAGTCAAACAATTTTTTATTAAAGAACAATTTTTGAACCAAGAAAATCATTTTAAAGAATTTTTTGTTTTGAGTTGAGTATAAAAATTCTTATGCTAAAACATTTTTCTTAATCTATATTATTAAGAGAAAATTTTATTTCCAGGACAGTCATATTATTAAATCGGTTTTTTTAGTGAAATTTAGTGTCATTGCAAAGATCTTGACTTAAATTTGTGCCTTTTCAAGGTTTCAATTTATTATGATAAGTATTTAGGCTGCATTCAAAAATGCTTCATCTCTAGATACATAATTAAGAAATTACCGTGTATCTCGTGAAACATTGACATTTTTAAAGATATAAGCTCATCCCGATGTTACACTCATCGAGACCTTTCATTTGAGTACCCACATCAATTTTTCATATATTTATATATTTTATATATATGTATATATGAAAAATATATCAAAAATGCATGTGGGTACTCAAATGAAAGCTCTTAATGAGTGTATCATCGGGATGAGCTTATATCTTTCAAAATGTCAATAATTAAGAAATGACCTTGTATTTTGTAAACTATTGACATTTTGAAAGATATAAGCTCATTCTGATGTGAAACTCATCGAGACCTTTCATTTGAATACCCACATCAATTTTTCATATATTTTATATATTTATCTGTATTGTATATATGTATATATAAAAAATATATCAAAAATGCATGTGGGTACTCAAATGAAAGCTCTTGATGAGTGTAATATCGAAGTGAGTTTATATCTTAAAAAATGTCAATAATTAAGAATGACATTGTATCTTGTCAACTATTGACATTTTTAAAGATTTAAGCTCATCCTGATGTTACACTCATCAAGACCTTTCATTTGAATATCCACATCAATTTTTCATATATTTTATATATATGTATATATGAAAAATATATCGAAATGCATGTGGGTACTCAAATGAAAACTCTCGATGAGTTTCACATCAGAATGAGCTTATATTCTAAAAAACATCAATATATAAGAAAGTACAGAGCAATTTAACAAAAGTCATTATTTAATAAAGCAAAATTTTATTTATTTATAATTCACAAGTCACGACAGTCACATAGTGACTGCAAGGTTGCTAGTCAGAATTATTCTTCAAGTTATGAGTAAATAGTATAGATAATTAATTCAAAAACTTTAGATGTATTTCTTATCTGATGAATGGTCAATAAAAATTAAACTTAAAAGAAACACTTGGGTTTTATATATTTGTGGACTTTTAAGTTGGAGTAAGCTATGTTTAGATTTGTTATTATTCTTTTACTGGATCAAGGATAACAGGTGTGTGGTATGCTCAAAATTACTCGGGTATCTTGGTCTAACCTTGAGATTATTTAACGTTACTTTTTTTTGACGAGAGGATCAACCGGCGATTAAAAAATGCTTATGGCGCTTGGCTTAAATTATTGACTGGAGGGTTCAACTTTTTACAACCTTTTTTTTTTGGGATAGTTTATGGGCATTCTTATCCCTTCTTACATAAGCTACCCAGAATTTTAAGTAATGTATACAGTGTGTAATTTAGAGGCTCACTTTTTAGAATTCTTGGGGTTACTTTGAACTTGAATTCTGGTTAGAGATCAAAGATACCTAAATGGATTTAAAGTAATTTTACGGATAAATTTATAGAAAAGATTTGTTTTTTTTGCAAGGTGTAATAATTAAAGTATGAGAAATTTTAAATTTGTAATTATAGATTATTTGGTTGGAAATGAGAAAACAATTTAGAGATCTTAAAAAGCTGAAGATTATTTCGATAAAATCGATAGTTTAAATGTACCAGGGATTTTAAGTATGAAACGTGTTCCAGCAATTTAGTCCAATCTTGAATGTAATTTTTATACGTTTTTTCGAGTTTTTATATGAGATACTTTTTGCTTCTTTGGCGTCATGGTTCCCGGTCACGCTATGCACAAACGACCGAGGAAATATGCTACTGAGGGTTCGCAAGGTTTAGTTATTCGTCCGGGAATATATAAATATATATTTAAGTGTCTAGTGGATGATGCATCTAGGTTATTTTATTTTATTTTTCCTTTTTTTTATCACAAGAAATAGCAAATTCTCTTGATATTTATTCACGGAAACATTCAATTTAAATATTCAGTAAATAAAATCACCCATTACAGCCCACTTTTTTTTATAAATACAGTTTAACATCTGCATATCAATTTTAATAAATATTTATAAAAAATATGTTTGGGTTATTGAAAATAATATGTTCACTTATAGAAGAACTATTTTCATTTAAAAAAGTGATTTTTAAAACTGTTGTCTTGCTTCAAGAATTTTTTTCTTGAATATTGTTATCTTGATTAAAGAGAAAAATTATTTAAGTGAAAAAATTATTTTAAAGAGTTCTATCGCTTTGATTTAAGAAAATTTTACTTAATTCAATAATTTTTCCGTCTAAGTTACGGCAATAAAATTTTTTAAAATAATTTTCTTACTTCAAAAGCTCATCTCTAATTAATTAATTTTTTTTAGTGTAATTTTATTTTTTTTCTAAGAACTTTATATTCTTAGTTTAAGAATTTGTTTTTTATTAAAAATAAATTAAACATTTTTACTTCAACATAATTCTAAACATTATTAGAGATTGTCTGTATGATATATAAAGAAGTTTAATTTAAAATAAATTTATTTTTTTTAATCATACACTGAAAAAAAAAATTCTTGACTGGAGCGTAAATTTTCTTGGCTCAAAAAAATATTAAAGAAGATTGAAAATTTTTTGAATGAAGTCAAAGTTTTTTGACCCAAGAAAATTTCTTGCTTTAAAATAACTTTTGTCTTCCTTAAAAATTTTTTGTAGCAAGAAGAAAAAAAAATTCATTTGAATTAAGTAAATAATTTTAAAGAATTTAATTTTCTTCATTTGAGCAAAAAATTCTTAAACTAAATTTATCTTGATTTTAAATAAACTTAACTTGATTCAAGAATTTTTTGTCTTGATTCTTTTGAATCAAGTTAATTTTTTTTCAGTGTAAGAAAACTGAATCTCTTGAAACAAAAATGAAATTTTGAAGAAACAATCTTTCTTAACTCAAGTGCTTTTTGTCAGTTTGTATATTTTTAAATTCAGATAGATTTAGTTAGTAAAATTAGTCATTTTAGATTCATAATACTAAAACTCCGTACGGTTTATTTTATTTATTTCTTCCTTTAATCTCCTGCTGGGACAACAGTTGTGTCACTTGAGAAACGTACTAACGATTACCATGCAAATAGGTCAGATGCGGATCATATGCAAATGCGAGTGGCTTATGAACTGAGATACAATCCTTACTCCTATATACATATCTATCTGTATTACCAAACCAACTGTTTAATCAGATACAGATATACAGATACTGATGGAATCTCATCACATTTCTTTAAATTTGTACTCCATAAAAGTATAATGTACTTTCCTTTTTTTTACATAAAGAAAATTCTAGTTCAATTCAATTGTTTTTATACTTTTTTCATATTTATTTATGGTCGTTCGAGGTTTTTTTTTCTTCTTTTGTGGGTTTGTGTAATGGAAGACCATCGAGGTCAATCGAACATGTTTTTTCTTCTTCTGCTGATTGTTAAATTTCATCACTCTGTAATCTTGTTTTATTTTCTCTTCTCGTCATGCTCTTGACAATTTTATTTACTATTTAATTTTTTTTTTAGCTGAAAATAATTCAATGGAAAAAAATTAATGATAAAAATCCTCACACGCTTGATATGTAAAAATTTTTTAGGTTTTTTTTTTCCGATATTTTAATTATGTACATATGAAATTTAAGTTAATGAAATATTGATCGGTACTAAAAGCAGAATAGGAGGTAGTAGAAGTTAAATATTAAAACTACAGTTAGTGAGCAAAGTGACGTTGAATAAGAAACATTTTAATTTGATTTTAAAATCATAGTCCGTAGGTAAAAGATCGATCTTTCTATTCCTGGCACGTTTGAATCGATCCGCTGTGAAAGGTCGTAGAGACTGGTCTTGCAAACCAACGAGAAAATTTAGTATCATCATCATCATCATCATCATCATCATTTATTTATTCATTCGTTACTTTATTCATATTTTGTTATTATTATTTATTTTTATACTTACACTTTTGAATACATTATTATGTATTACCACTTACTAGTATGTATGTATCAAGTAAACTTTTATTTTTCGTAACATGTTTAGCTACTAAAACTTGTCAAACCTGATAAATTCACTTCAGTAAATAACAACGATGCTTTTATATCATCACAGGGGGACAACAAGTCAAAAAATAATGTCGATGTGTACATTAATGCTCAATCTTTAGAAGTCGTAAAAAAAAAAAAAAAAAAATCACGACCAGAACAAATCTGGACGCACTTGGTCAGCTGTGACGGTTGTGTTAAAAAAGTAAATGACGTTATAAAAATAAAATAAAGATTTATATTTTTAAACCCGAAATATGATCCTTTAAACTTTACAACTAAATACGATGACTCAAAAGTATTTTTTTTTCTTTCCCGACCAGACATGTGGAATTTAGCCTCCATGTGTTTAGAAATATGAAACGTCAGCATGCCAATTCTTTACTATATAATAGAGTATACTCTCACCCTTACTTACACTGCAGGATTTAAATTATTTTCAAGAAGTAAATGTCCTGAGGGGATTAGTCCCTAGGACCTTTAAATTCGATTTTTTTCAATTGAAACTTGGGTTGTAAATTATTACCGACAATAAATTCTGGGGGTATTTAATTATTCGTTGCTCATTCACAATTTGTTTAGTTTCAGTTTGAATGGTATTGATTTTATGGAAGGTCACTCAGGTATTTTTTGTTGTACCTAAATTATCCACAAGATTGTTTCTTTGCTAATTAACAGTTAAATAAGGAAAATTTATGTTTTATGATACAAAAATTTGCTTAAAAAGAAAAATCAAGAAATTTTTCTAAGGAACTCAGCTGTCTGGTGTTGAGAATTTATTCTCTTGGTATCTAAACTCTTGGATTAAAATCTCTGTAGCTTCGGTCGATAAATATTGTAAAATAATTTATTATGCTATTTAATTCCGAAGAGGTTTTAATCTCTTCCGTTTTAACTAATTAACTGCACTTTAAGTGAGATTGAATTTTTTATTGATAGAAAATACTCAAATTTGAATTCTAAGCTAACTTAAAAAAATTTTGGAGCTTCATATTTAGATGACTTAATTTTACTCAAAAATTTATAACAAATAAAATTCATATGTAAGTCTGGGAAATTTTAATCTTGATACTTAAGTAATTATTTAATTACACTTCTAATTAAAATTAAATTTTGAATTTATAAAGAATAAATTTGACACTTAAAATTTTATAAATGTTGAAAATATTAGTGAAGAAATTGAGCAACATTTTTTAAATATAAAAAAGCAGTATTGACTGTCAATCTAAACAATTTAATATTGAGTAAAATTATAGTGACTATTTAAAATTGTTGTTTTTTGTTAAATAGAATTATTTAATTGATATATTGAAAAAATGAATTCAAAATTTGAATTACTATCTAAATATTTCGGTTCTTTCAGTACATAACATTTTTTTATAATTTTTACAAAATAATTTTCTAAGAAGTGAATAAAATTTTAAGAAACAAATGAAATTATTTGGAGTTAATAATATTTATTGCGTTTAACAGAATACAATATTGCTTATTACAATATTGCAAGAGGTAAAGTATGACCAAGCCTTTTGTTTTTGTTTTATATCTTGTTATTATATCTTACACTAAATAATTTATTACTTGGTTAAACATTACCTCTTGCAATATTTGGAGTTAATAAAATAATTAATTTTGATAATTAATATAAAAAATTTTATAATTACACCGATAATATTCGAACAAAAACCCAATTTTTGAATCATTAAAAAAATATTCAGAAAATAATTAACAAGTTAAAAAATAATAATTGTTTTCAACAAGTAAAATTATTTGTAGTTAATAAAATAATTAATTCTGATAATTAATATAAAAAATTAATTGTAAAAAATTTTAGAGAAGAAATAATATTTGTTTAAATTCAGTCAATTATACATAACTGGTATGTTTAAATTTTATTATAATTTTGAAAGTAACAATACTTATTTATTTATTTATTTATTTATTGTTATAAGAGTAAGAGAAAAATATTAAGTCAGTAAAAATTGCATTGACCTATATTTAGCCACGTGTATATTTTCACAGAAAAATCTAAATTTATAATATAAAATTCAGTGTTTTTATTATATTATTATCACCAATTATCTTTTGTTATTGAACTCGGTATTATCTATAGCTCTAACGATTATGAAAATATAAACCATACTTATAAATAATATTTAATAACTAAATAAATGTCATACGATACATCGCAAATGGAAACACAGTCACCAGTACACTACGTGTTTTAAAATAACAGTGATAAGAAGTTCATAGTTTACTGATAATAATAAAAATAATTATAAAAATCGACTTTTAAAATACATATGTATTTTAATTCTAATTTCATTGAATATTAAAAAATAACTCATCAAAATAAATAGTATACGTGACATGTAATAATAAATAATTATCTTTACACTGATAAACTTTTGTCGAGTCTTTTGTCTACAATCATATCGTGGCTTGTTATTTAAAAGAAAAAATAAATAAATAAAAAAAAAACTCTTATCTTATTCTGTATTAAAAAATACATAAAGAAATTATTTGTTAATTAACAATAAAAATTATTATTATATTACGCGGTATCAAGTGTTTAATTTTTTTTTATTAGTAAATTGTATGAAGAAATAAATAATAACTCGTAATGTAAGTAGGGGGTAATCAAAATTAATTGAAGGTCATTGGATCTATTGATCTTGAAATAAATAGAATGATAATAATAATAATAAAAATAATTAAATATAAAGAGCATAATTGAAGCAAAAAATAGAATTGATTAAATTAAATGAAATGTGATAAAAAAAAATGAAGAAAAACACCATGACATTATTTATTATATAAAAGAGTTGAGGAAGAATGTTAACAGCAGGGAATAGAGGGAAAGTTTTGTGAGATAGATGCTGAGTCACTTTTATACGTACACATTTATAAATAAATATATATACGTAGATTGTATAGCTTGTGTTGAAGCAGGTCCGTTTGTTACCATTCGTTTCTATCGCCAATGCCACTTTATCTTCAATTCAACGTTTAGTTGTCTCTTATACAACTGAACATAACAACACAACTTTAATGTATCTATACAATAAATACGTGTATTCCAAATGTGATGTGTGCTTTCACTCGTTCCATTTTGTCAACCAATAGACATTTATCTTCTCGTGTATATATTAACTGTATATAGATAAATTTATTATATTTTTCGTAAATTTGTTTGTAATTTACAAGCATTTTTTCACAGTATTTTTCTCTTCCTTTTAAGAAATTTAAATGCCGTTGATGTATTATAATTTTGTTTTTTAAGTAAATTTTATTTATAATTTATTACTCAACAGTTGAATCAAATTGTAACTACCTTTTTTTAGATTTAAATTATAGTGTATGGTTTCAAGGTCATCAGATTTTTTTAAACAATGTACATGCAGAGAGGGCACGCCTGAATCACTATTTAACTTTCAAGGTAGCCTCGCGATTTAAAGATACATATTAAAAAGTGTTTTTTAAATTTTTAACCGCGAGTTACGAAATTCATAATATTTATGTTGTTTAATTTAAGATTTAGACACAATTTATTACGGTAAACATTAAGGTATTTTACAAAGAATATTTGCTGTATATTTCGTATTGAGAAAAACAGCACCGCTTTCAGAGTTTACAATATACTGGGTTCGAATTTTAAGAATTCGAATTCTACCATTTTCTTGAACTAAAATTGTCTCTATTTATTTTCTACACAGAAAGAAAAATTTGATTGGAGAACAAAATTCTTGGCTCAAGAAAATTTTCGGATGTCTTAAGGAAGACCGAAGTTGTGTTGGCCGAAATAAAGATTTTTCTTGAGATTCTACACAGAAAAAAAAATTAACTTGATTCAAGAGAACAATTCTTGAACCAAGAAAAAAATTTGGAAGAGTTTCTTTGTCCTAAATCAAGACGAAAAATTTTTCTATTTAAATCAAGAAGATGAACTTCTTCAAAATTATTTACTTGATTCAAATAAATTTTTTTTTCTGTGTATTCTTGGTGGAAGTAATTTTTTCTTAATTCAAATTATCAGAAATACTTGATACAATAAATTTTTATATTTGATCAAGATTTTTAGATGCTTTAGGGAAGCAGTGCCACCTACTTTAGCTGAGAAAAAAATTTTCTCACCTTGGGAAAAGTTTTCTCTTGAATATTTGATGCCCATTTTTTATTATTTTAGCGTGCAATTATACATATTGAATGAAAAAAAAATGATGAAATATTATTTGATCTTCCCATTTGACATGTTAATCAATAAAAATATTAATGAAAATTTACTTCTATCTTTATATTTAATTTTTTTGAGCAAGAGAGAAATTTTCTCAAGACAAGAAAATTTACTTCTATCAAGGACTAAATTTTTTGGAGCAAGAGGCTGAATTTTCTCAAAAAAAGATTTTCTTGACTTAAATAAATTTTCTTGAATCAAAATACTTAAACTTATTTCTTAAAGCAAGAGAATTAATTTTCTTGGAATAAGTGAAGTTTCTTGTCAAAAAAAAAATTTTTTTCTCAAGAAAATAATTAGGAAAAATATTTTCTTGGCTCAGAACCTTTTTTCTGTGTATATATATTTTATTTTAATCAATTTTATTATGAAAAATGAGATTATGAGTCGTGCACTTTTGGATTTTCCCAACTTTTTTCAAATATTTATTCTAAAGCCTAGAAATAATTTTTTGTCAATTAATTTTGATAAATTTCGAGAAAAAAAATCATTGAAAAATCCTTAAAAAATTCTAAAAATTTTCCAAGTTCAAATAATTCATAAAAAAAAACTTAGCTGATAAAAATCAATCATTCTATCCGGTTGTTTATTTATAAATTCACGTTTCGTTTTTTATTTTTTCCTAACATCTAATTTGCAAACAGAAAATTTACATACTTGATCCCGTATCATATAATAAATATAATTACAACAATTAAAATAAAATCCCACAATTTTTTTATTGTTAAAATAAAATTTCAATTTATTTAAAAAAATTATATTAGAATTATCTAATACAATTTTTTTTTAAATACAATTATTATTAAATAAAAATTATTATTATCTACAATAATCTAAAAGTCTTACATAATTTTAATCTAATTATCAAATAATTGAAATAAACAAATAGATTTAACTAGATAAAATCCACAAGTGTGCCCTACATCGGTGGATAGAAACTTTATAACATATATGAGTAATGTAGGATTAAATTGCAATGTAAATATATTTACTATAATATTATATATATATTGTATTGAATACAAACGTATACGTGAGAAATATTCAACTAGTGGATTATCAAGTGAATTATTTATATCCATCATAGATATATTTTATCAAAAATACTTAAGAGAGGCGTACACGTGTTTACTCACATATATATATATATTTATCATGACACATATACGTGTATATGAAGCATAAATCGATGAGTAATGTAAAGCAAGTGTCAAGTGATAAAAAAATTAACTAAAAAAGTACCAGCGGAGGGGAGGGAGTGCTTAAAGAAGTAATAAAAATACGCCGATGGAAGAGGAAAAGAAGAAGAAGTAAAAGACATAGTGGTTTAGTCGGTGGTTACTCATGTATTATATATACAATATATATGTATTGGTATATATATATTGGCGAGAAGAGCAAGGCGTAGGCCTTTGACCTCCTCTCAGTATCCCTTCTCCAACGGATCACACGTTTGTCGACCTGCATTCATCGTGTAAGCGTGCAACACACATTGCTACATTATACATATAACATATAATATATTGGTATAGTTTAGTAGTAGGTGTAGTGTAGACTAGAGTGTTGTGTATATAGTACATAACGATACAATATCATACCACGTCGTCTACTGACAATATATAAACGTGAAACACACGACTAAGTGTATTATAACCTCCCACGCAACAAACAGACGCTAAAGGTCACGCCTTAACGAGCTCTCACTTCATCGTTATTTTTTTTATTTATTATTTATTTTTTTGTTCCTTCATACATGTTTTTATTATTAAGCACTAACAATAAATTACTCTTTTATTTATTCAAACATTATTTGTATTTTTAAATACTTCTGTACCAATGTATGACTTTTTAAACTTTTTGCATGCTCCAATTTTTTTGTCAGCTACTCAGCGAATTTTACTCACTTTTTTTTAGTGAAAAATATTGAAGATTTTATAATAGACAATTTAATTTTTAAAGAAGATATAGATGTCTTGAAGCTCAATTTAAAATGATTTATTTTTAAATACTTCTGTATGAATGTATGACTTTTTAAACTTTTTACATGCTCCAATTTTATTTGTCAGCTATTCAGCGAACTTTACTAAATTTTTCTTATAAAATTCAGTAAAAAATATTGAAGATTTTATAATAGACAATTAAATTTTTAAAGGAGATATAGATGTCTTAAAGCTCAATTTAAAATGATTTATTTTTAAATCTTCAATTAATAAGCTGTTTTTTTTTTATATATTATTTATTTTTTTGTTTCTTCATACATGTTTTTATTGTTAAGCACTAACAATAAATTACTCTTTTATTTATTCAAACATTATTTATATTTTTAAATACTTCTGTACCAATGTATGACTTTAAACTTTTTGTATGCTCCAATTTTTTTGTCAGCTATTCAGCGAATTTTACTAAATTTTTTTAGTGAAAAATATTGAAGATTTTATAATAGGCAATTTAATTTTTAAAGAAGATATAGATATCTTGATAAAGCTCAATTTAAAATGATTTATTTTTAAATCTTCAATTAATAAGTTGGTTTTTTTATTTATACTATTCAATAAAAACGGTTCAGTTAGGGGATTACTTTTTATTTTTTTTTGCTTGTGATTAATTACACACGGACTGAGGTCAGTGTTTGAACGATGTGATGTGATGGAAATACCATTTAAAACGTTTATCTTCGTCTGGATGACGCGCAAGTCGACAGATGCTCGGATCGTTATTCGCAAGATGGCCGTCCGACGTCGTCGTCTTGCTACTCGTCGACACGTGACCCCGTATATACTATCAATGTCTTTTATACATATTATATTATCTATAGTTACTTGGCATTTCAGGTTTTTACAATCAAAATTTTTAATGCTGAATTACAAACTTGAATAAAAAATTTTTTTTTTTGACAAGAAAATATTTGGGAACATTATTATTTTAATTGGAGTGAAATTTTATTTCTTTTTCAAAAAAAAAAAAATTTTTTTTTCTCCAAAACTGGTTAAAATATTTAGAAAAAAAATTCATTATTTTCTCAAAAGTTTTTTGCGAAAATTTTTCAAGTTGAAAAATTACTTATCAGATTTTTTTTAATTTAAAAAAAAATTCTAAAATTTGCTTTTTTTTTGTTGACGAGATTTGACAAAATTTTTTCCTTGACAAAAAAATATTTAAGAACATTATTATTTTAATTGGAGTAAAATTTTATTGAGTTTTTTTTTAAAATAAAAATTTTTTACTCCAAAATTGTTTAAAATATTTAGAAAAAAAAATTAATTATTTTCTCAAAATTTTTTTTGAGAAAATTTTTTAAGTTGAAAAATTGTTTGTCAGATTTTTTTTAATTTTAAAAAAAATTTAATTCTAAAATTTGTTTTTTTTTTTTTTATTCGTTGAGTAATAAGTGTACTTTACGTATTTTTAAAACGTTATTGAACTGCAATTAAGAAACGTATGGCATTTTTTATTAAAGATAATAAAAAAATATGATAAGATAAATGTAATAACTTTTGTTATTGATAATTCTTCTATGTCAATAATTTCTAACACATTTGTATTTTTATAATAATGATAATGAAGCGTTAATTTAAGTGATCATGATCGGTATTGTGAAAGATGATATTAATATTAATATTAACAAGGTTTTGAACTCAGTAAATTTTTACAAGGAATTTAAATATATTATTTTATACCTGTATAGGAATATCATTGACGTAAAGTTAAATAAAATCAAATAAGTCAAATACTTATGTAATATATTGACAGAAAGGTAAGTGCCTCGAGTGGTTGACTTATTAATGTAATACACCCGTTTCATATTATTTTAAATATATTATATATGTAATACATATATAAACTCAATTTGAATATTCGAGTACATACGATGTCGTATTCATTAATAGCCTTGGTCAAATACAAATAAATGAGTTATTTAATCATTGATGTAATTAATAAACCAAAGGTAAAATTTATACATATGAAATGGAAGTTTAAATGATATTAAATCTTAATGGGAAACTGTAAATTTGAATCACAATTATTTTCATTGTTTTTAATTAAGCTTTATCATTAAGAAAATAATTGCTTTAATAGGAAATTTGATATTAAAAAATTTTTAATTAAAGTACTAACTGTACCGGCTAAATTTAATTATCTGAAATTTAAATAATTATTATTTGTTAATATTTAATTGATAATTTAAGAATAATTTTTTTTTTTAATATTATTGGTATAAATAATTGTACAATTTTTCAAAAATAATTTTTTGAATAAAAATTTTATTTTAATTTTTTAAATCATTATTTGGCTCTTAAAAATTTTTTTTATTATTAAAAAATTTTAAAAATGTTTCCTGTAATTAAAATCTAAATATTCTCTATAAATAAAAAATTAATTTTCAATTAGCAGGACAATTAAATATTAACTACAAAACTAAAATTAAAAGCTTTACAGATATTTCCATCCGAGCATAAATTTAAACTATATAAATTTTTAAGTACAATTAAATTTGTCGACAATGTTTAACAATTTTCCATTAAATTATAAAAATATAATCCAGGTCACATTATTGGATTTTAAAAATAAAATCAATCTACACGGAAAAAACAAGATGACACTAGATATCATCCCAGATTATACTCAGTGATATCTGTGGTAAAAAAAATTTTTAGATAGTAACCAAAAAAAAAATCCAGATTATACCGTGTGATATCTGGATTATACTGAGTGATATCTGGATTACACTCATAGTAATCTGGATTATACTAGCTGCTATCTGAAAAAAAAATTTTCGCTCAGTACAATCTGGGATGATATCCAGTGTCATTTTGTTCTTTCCGTGTAGGAATAAAAAAAAAATTTTATTTCATTTAAAATAAATGAACATGCGTTGTTTTATTACTGAGTAATAAAATCTTTATCTCGGTTAGTTACAAAGTATCATTAATTAAATATAATACGCCTCATTTTATTAAACAGAATAATAATAAATAACAATTTAAAAGAATGTAATAGATTGCATTTACCGAGTGACTAAGTTATCCCGCGTCTTAGACTTTATTATTATCTATACCATGACAATCACCGCGGTGAATAAGTATGAATAAGTGAATAAGTGATGCGGAGCGGCGTCCAGGGGGCGGGCGGGGGTGAACCAGCCGCTGCGGGTGTACCGTATAGTAGAATCGTCGCGTATTAGTCACGCTGTTATTTTGCCGGTAACAGAGCAGAGAGCAACAGAACTAAACACTACTGTATATGTAACAGTATAAGTAATAGTGAATATGTAGGTACTAACTCGCGACACAATGCCTGACTACTCTACATGCAAGGTCGTCATTGTCTATCCTTGAATTATCCGTCACTAAAAACAAAATACATGTATAAACACCGGCTCAGACGCACACTTACATAGATAGTTAAAAAGTTGTTAACCTGTCTGATGATTTGTCTGACAGAGACAGATGTTCAAAAGTTTAAATTGGATAATCCGTAAAACATCATTCACACACACACACTGTTACAAAAAATAACAGTTTGGGTTTCTTTCAATCTCGCTTTCCATGAAACGCACGTGGATCGATAGAACGCACTTCCCCTCTAGGAATCTGCAGAGGGGTTCTACATATAAACTCCTCTCTATCCCCGTCCATGCATACACGCATACATACACACTACAAAGACAAAATATACAGAGACACGCAACTCCCACGTTGTTCCGAGATTAAACTGTCACCGCGGGAGATACGAAGGGACAGGCTACGTACTTCCACAATTATATTTATATATATTTAGTATTAAACAAATATTTCTTAGTATTTAAAATGATTTGTTTCTATTTAATAAATCTGATATTTATTTATAAAATAATATTAATAAATCTTTTTAAATACTAAGAAATATTTGTTAAGGACTAATAAAAAGTGGTCTCTAATAAATGATATGTTAAGTATTAACAAATATTTTTAATTATAAACAAATTCTTTTATCAGTATACTTAAATGAGGTAATTACATTTATTTTAAATTTTATGGAATTAAAAAAATTTTTTTTTATTTTAATATTATTAAAAAAAATACAAAATTCGATTGTAAATTATTTAATTTTTTTTTATTAATTTTTCTGATGAACTTCAAAATTTTCTTTTTAAAAAAAGAAAGTTATCTCGAGATTTATCTTGGAATGTATAAACAGATGTATTTATATTAAATACGTCTTTATTAGTATTAATCCAAGATTTAATCTATTGAATGTTATATTTATTTATACTAATGTAATCAATGTAGTGTTGAAATTTTCGTACATTTATAATAATATTAATATGATTTAAGAAAAACAATCATTAATCAAGATTATTTTAGAAAATTTCATTGTACCAAATAAAAATTAAACCAGGAAGAAATTTTTTCTTTGATTCAAAACAGATTATTTTCTCTCAAATCAAGTTAATATTTTTTTACAAGTGTAATTATATCCAAAAATTTTATTTTGAAGTTAATATCAATAAACTTTTACTGTTAAAAAAATTAACTTATGAATTTAAGAAGGGTTTATAGTTTACGCCCGTTACTACGCAACTTTGTGGGCAAAGAGCGTCACTGGAAATTTAAAGATTGTAAAAAATTGAGAAAAATCAGACAAATCTAACAGTGCAAAATTCACTGAAATCCGTGAATAGGAACTTTTTTTATTGACAAAAAACGTTCTGTAAATAAAGCCTTGACCAGCTTTAAATGATTCCCATAAGAGATTAATTTAATTTACATAAAAAAATTCAATTTTTTCTGAATCGATTGGTCACATAATATTACCAACAATGTTAATGAATAATAGCAAAAAAAAAAAAAACTATTTATCAAATCAAAATACAAAAAATACTTGTATTACACTTTTTTCTCTCCCTATTGGACAAACGAAAGTATCTCTGTGATACTTGTACAACAAATGAAATTTTAAAACGTATTTTATACATAAATAAATGCAAATTAAAAAAAAAAAGCGCTTCGCTCTTCGATAATTTAATTATCGAAATTTTATCTTACATATGAGCAAAACACGTTTGAAAATTAACTATCAACTGCTCTTAAGAAAATTTTCTTCATTCAAAAAATACATGATTAATTTAAATTAAATTAAAATTAAACTTTTCAAAAATAAAAAACATTATTAACAACCAATAAAAACTAAAGAATGACCCCGCACATAAGTAAAACAATAATGCAAGGACATCAACAATTTTCTCCCAAGTTTTTACTAAAATTTTTTTCTCCTTATTCTCTTCCTGGTCTAAGTACATATGTACACAGAACGTAGATAAATAAATAAAATCCACATATCTTTGGTGTGTGAGTGAACGCATGGCAGTATATTTTTTGCGACCGGATAAAAGTCGTGGCTGAGTAAGCTGAGTTGGCCGCTCGGCGGTCGGTCACGGAGTACGGAGAGAGAGTGAGCGAGCAAGAGAGAGCCGGGTTGAGCAATTGGGTTGTGTATTTAATAACGCTGACTGAGAGAGGAAGCGAGTAGAGTCCCGTGGAGTTCAATACACATACATACCCAGAACAAATGTGTGAGTTGGTAGTCACTAGTGAGTCGCGAACGAGGGGGCGACCAAGTGCCAGTAAATAAGGGGTAGGGTTCTGTTCTGTTCCAGGGTGACTAGTCGTATCGTCACAGAGCATTAAAGACCGACTCACACATGTTTGCACCGGACAGTTATATTTATATATATATATATATATATATATATATATATATATATAGAAATAAATGTAAATTGTTGCGAACAAGTTAGTATACGAGTAGTGTTTGTGTGCCAATACATCTAAACAACGTTTTCTCGATTCTCGTACTATATAATACAGTACATAGGTAAAGTACTATACCTATGTACTACATCTATTACCGTCTATACACCCTGTACTGTGAATAGTAAGAGTTGGAGTTTGAGCAGAGTAAGAGGGAGTAAGGAGAAGAGAACAGAAGAGCGTACATAATGTGTATGTATTATGTGGAATACTCCCAGAACTTGTGTGAGCTAGAGTGGGGGAAGCTACCACAATATTGGCGTCTAAGCGGCAGCTCAAGAGAGGGGTTAAAAGTTCCCTGTGGTGGGGGCGCTACGTTCTCAACGCTGCTGCAGTAGAGTAGCGGCCTTCGACGCGGTTTGATTATACGGCTATAACGTGTGAAAGCGCCGTTAATTTTTTCTCCGACCTCATTTAATAATCCTATTAGTTATATTATTATTTATTAATTATAATAATAATTATATGAGGTATTTAAATATCGGTGATTGGATTTAAGTGAAAAATTCTATCGGATATATATTTTATTTTATTTTATTTTATTTTATTGTACTCCGAGAGTCCAAGGTCTTTTGTTCTTGTGAATACTATTGTAAGAGACGTGCTGCGATTAGCCTCGCTCTCTTTCCGCTAAAGGATACGTTTCAATAAGGCTCTCATCTTTCATTTATTTATTATTATTATTATTATTATTATTATTATTATTATTAACAACTGTGAAGTGAATTTAATAAATAAATAAATAAAATTATTGGAAATTTCCGTGATGTGCAAGTGAATTTTTTTTTCAAGTTTTGGATTTAAAATTTTGTACTAAAATTTTTTTTATTTTTAAGTTATAGTTATTGTGACTATTGTTATTATTTTAAGAGGGGGAGTTCGCCGTTATCCCTCTCGAAAGAGTACTAATGTATAGTGAGTGAAGATGGCACAGTGATACAGGAGTTTTAATAGCAGTGAGGTCATTAACCTGTGAAAATACTAGAATAATATTTTTTGTTTTTTTTTTTATTATTGTTGTTTTATAAATAATAATATTATTTTTGTAATTAACAGTGAGAGTGAGGTGTGTTGAATGGTGAATTGGTGATTTAATTGTAAATGATGATACTGAGTAATTATTGCTCGTTGTTATTATTATCATTGCTGTTGTTGGTAATATTATTGGGATTGGGATCAGGATCAGGATCAGCGTTTGGAAATAAAAAATGCCACCGGTGCTAGGAGGTGGTGGTGCGGCAGCTATGGCGGTACTTCCGGCAAGCCCGCAGACTGCTGCCGCAACTTCGGGTAACCCGCATTCCCATCATCACCATCATCATCCAAGTCACCATCATCATCACCACAATAATCATCATCATCATCATCATCAGAGTGTCTCTGCACCCGGACAAACTCAACTTTTATTGACTGCTGCGGCTACTAATGCCGCTAATCAATCTACAGCACAATCACAATTGCTGTATCAGCCATACAATTTAATGCCCGGTGGATCCCCATCTCAGCCAAGTGCTTTTCAGCACCACCATTCGTCTTCCGGTCATCATAATCCTCATCAACAGTTTCTACATGATCCGGCTCATCTGTAAGTGTTGGTTATTTTAATGACTGGTCATTAATTAAATCATTGAAATAAAAATGATAGTCAAACTACCCGACATTAAACAATTTTTTATATTTTTTGTTATTAATTAAGTGAAAGCTAAAAAAATATTCTAAAAAATTGCATCTATTGTTTTTTAAATTTTCTACATGTGGAATTTTTTTTAAATTATTTTTATTACAAATTTTTCATTGAGAAAAATTCTAAAATTTGTCAGATGTCTGCTAACTTTATTTCTATGAAATAAAAAGGAAATTAAGTGAGTTGATGTCTAAATTTTTAAGATTTTTTTCAATAAAAAATTTAAAAATAATTTTTTTATTTAAAAACTTCAAAAAATAATATTTAAGTATGAAAATAAAGTTAGCGAAATCTAAAAATTTTTATGATTTTTTTTTGTTAGAATATTATTACTAAAAAATAAAAAAATTTTTTCATTAATCAAAAACTTCAAAAACTATGAGTGCAATTTTTTAGTTATAATTTAATAAACAAAGCAAAATAAAAAATGGCTAACTTTATTATTATCATTAAAGTTAGCAGTTACTAGAGAATTTTTTTTTAACAAAAAAGTTTGCCCTAAAAAATTGTTTTTAAAAAATTGCATTTTTTATTTTTTTTAATTGCTACATGTCAATTTTTTTTTGCCATAATTTATTTGTTAAAAAAAATTATTAAATATCTGCTAAATTTATTATCATCTTCAAAAACTATAAGTGCAATTTTTTAAAATATTTTTTAGTTATAATTTTATAAATTAAGCAAAATAAAAAAATCAAAAATGTCGGTTAGTTTTATTATTATTTAGCTGACATCTAAAAAATTTTAGTATTTTTTTTTATTGAAAAAATTGTCAAAAAAAATTCATTTGTTAAAAATTTGAGTGCAATTTTAAAAAAATATTTTTTAGTTCTAATTTAATAAATAAAAAAAAAATTAAAAACGTCGGCTAACTTTAGTATTATGAAAAAAAGTAAAAGTTTTATGTTGTTATTGTCACTTAAATTTTATTATCTGCTCATCATTTGTTTTTATTTGGAGCAATTTAAGGTATTGATTTATTGTCAGTTATTATCACGGGCATTTAAATTCAAACAACGGAACAATGACTATCTGATATAGTATGAGAATTATTTATACGAGTGAGCTGAGTCAGCTACTATACTTGCATTGAAGATTGTTAAATCTTTAAATCAAGTTTTCATACTGTATACTTGAGAAAATAATGGAAGGGAAATGGAAAGGATAATACTGAGATAGAAGGAGAAAAAAATGGATTTTTTTCTCCTGGTAGCTTCAGAACATTGTCAGACAAGAAACAGTGACTGGTTTCTTTGTCGCTACGGGATATATATCTACCTGCTGTTATTCTATACTTCAGACAATATATCCCTTCTGGGAATTTTAAAATCCAGACTAAAGCCCTTCTTAAGAGTGAATGTATTTTTCTTAATACACTTTAAACTTGTGATTTAAACTCTCCAAGGTCATTCAATGTCAGCTTTAATTTTGGCTACTTAAATTTTATAATTACACTGAAGAAAAGGTTCATTTGAGCAGAGAAAATATTTTTCTTCCTAATTATTTTCTTGATAAAAAAAAAAAAATTTTTTTTGACAAGAAATTTTACTCATTCCAACAAAATTAATTCTCTTGCTCCAAAAAATTAAGTATAAAGATAGAAGTAAATTTTCATTAATATTTTTATTGATTAACATGTCAAATGAGAAAATCAAATAATATTTCATCATTTTTTTTTTTCATTTAATTTGTATAATTGCACGCTAAAATAATATAAAATGGGTATCAAATATTCAAGAGAAAAATTTTCTCAAGGTGAGAAAATTTTTTTCTCAGCTAAAGTAGGTGGCGTTGCGTCCTTAAACAGCACTAAATCTCCAGAATTTTTCTTTCTTTCTATTATCCAAGATACTTCAAGGTCATTTGGAATTATTGTGAAAGATAATTTACTGCTGATATTGATCATACCTTTGTTATTTATGTATAATAGAGAGAATATTAATTATTATTAAAAAAGTAAGAGCTAAAATGGTGATAAAGAATCTTTAGATGTGATCTAGGTCAACAGACGTATATCTCAACACTAAAAACTCATCGAGTAAATTCTTGTCTCTTTATTATTATTTATTATTATCGTTATTATCTATACATACAATACTCGTGCAATTGTGGATATTAATGCTTGGAATTTATTCAAGCATTGAGACAAGAATTATTGTCGAGTAATATAAAGAAATGAATTTATTTATGTACAACTTAGACATACACACATACATATTTATTTATTTATTTATTTATATTTGTAATGGATTTAACACAAGCGACTGCGTGACTTATATTTACTATTTTTATCATCATAAACTCTTGGAAATGCCACGGCTGTGACGACAATTAGATAACGATTAATAATGTCTTAAGGCTATTATTGCATCGTATCATATCAAGGGAGTGTCTCACTTAAAGCTTTTTAAAACAGTGATTATACGATATCTCTCGTTAAAACTATTTAATGATACCACTAATCTACTCATTACAGAAACAATTAAATTATCTCTTACTACAGTGATTTAAAAAATATTTTTTTATCTTTATACGTATCAAATTTAGAACTTTTTCAGATCAGCGCTTTTTTATTTTGCTAATAGATAGCTTTGTTAATTTATCTCTTGTTTATATTTCTCGTGTACACATATGTTAAAAAATTATTATCATCAATGACATACATTGTAAATTTTTTTTTAACAAATTATTACAAAGAAAATTTTTTTTTTTTTTTGATAAAACTAAAATTTGTCAAATAATTTAATTTTATTTAAAATTTATGATAAAAAAAAATTTTTTTAATTTTAAAACTTGTTTACTCTTTCTTTTATAAAAAATATTAAAAACATTTCCGGATTCCGATGGATAATAAGAGAACTTGATAACCCCTGAGGCTTATATACTGTCATACCCATTCGGAAATTCCCCAAGTATTAATATCCTCGGGCAAAAATCCTGTAATTACAAAAATAGCTTTTTTTTATTAACCTATATAATCCGCGATTTAATGACTTGCTGATAATGAAAATGAAAAATAATAAGAATAAATTTTGATGTAAACAGATTAATAATTTATCCACGCAGAAAGAAAAATTTCTTGACTGAAGAGCAAAGTTCTTGGCTCAAGAAAATTTTTCGGTGCTGAAAGAAGACCAAAGTTGTGTTGGCCGAAGTAAAAAATTTTTCTTGAAATTCTATTCTTGGTAGAAGTAATTTTTTCTTAATTCAAATTTTCATAAATACTTGATACAATAAATTTGTATATTTGATCAAGATTTTTAGATACTTTCGGGAAACAGCGCCACCTACTTTAGCTGAGAAAAAATTCTCTCACCTTGAGAAAATTTTTCTCTTGAATATTTGATACCCATTTTATATTATTTTAGCGTGCAATTATACATATTGAATGAAAAAAATTATTCAATATTATTTGATCTTCCCATTTAATATGTTAATCAATAAAAATATTAATGAAAATTTACTTCTATCTTTATATTTAATTTTTTGGAGCAAGAGAGAAATTTTCTCAAGACAAGAAAATTTACTTGTATCAAGAACTAAATTTTTTGGAGCAAGAGGCTGAATTTTCTCAAAACAAGTTTTTCTTGACTTAAATAAATTTTCTTGGATCAAGATACGTATTTCTGAAAGCAAGAGAATTAATTTTGTTGGAATAAGTAAAATTTCTTGTCAAAAAAAATTTTTTTTGGGGTAAGAAAATAATTAGGACGAAAAATATTTTCTTGGCTCAAGTGAACATTTTTTTCTGAGCATAAATTAATATCCGACAAGTTTTAAATAGTTTGTACGGTAGGTCATGCAAAATAGTCAACAATAGTTAAAATGCAGATATGTGACCTCGACAGTGTGACATCAATATGAAAATTACGATTATTGCCCACGCGATAAATTTATTGAATATGAAATAAAATAAAATAAAAATTTTAGTTGGAATTTAGCTTGACAGAATTCTCATCACAGACAAAATAAAAACTACTGAGAAAAAAAAACAACTAATGTATATAACGTGTACATAATAGTAAAGAAGGCTGGTTGGCATGTTGCCCACTTGGCTCAGATATTTTTTAACGTGGGTGTAGCGTGAACAATCTCTTTCTTCTTTGCTCTGGATATCCGCAATGATATTATCTTGTGCGCTTACATTATTTTCCTCACAAATTTTATCAGTGTGAGTAATAAATAAGTGTATAGGGTATATAGAGGATGTAGTTTAATGTTAGACGTATTAAAGTCTACAGTAGACGACCTGACATGGATTTCCTTTGGGTCATCAGACAGTAAAAATCAACTGTGTTGTAAAACTCCGTTAGAGAATTGGATTTTATTTTATTAAACAGTTTTATATTTTTAAACTGGAGCCAATTTTCACGGTGATTTATTGAGCAGTTGAATAATGCAATTAATCTGATAGAGTGTATAATAAGATTAATTTAAAATTTATTTTATAAATATTCTATCAGATTTCCCTTATAGCTGTGGGTCATTGGCCTCGTCTACTGGAATTCAACCAACAGCTTTTCGTGACTTATCCCTTCAAACTATTATCTATTATATGTATTATTTTCTTTTATATGTAATTCACTTCTCTTCGTCTTTCTTATAGTTTTAGCCCCTCATTTTATTGTCTGGAGCGTGAAAAAAATTCAAACTGGGGGATGTTCGATATTACCCGTTTTAGCTTAGGATTCACAGGCTATTGCGTTTGGTTCGTCCCTTTAATATTCAGGCATACAGTTAAACAAAATATATACCTATGTGTATGGACATACACACATAAAAGCACTGTACTGGGGGAGAAAAGAAAATGAAACTACTGGGCTATTATATTTAAACTCACGTTCCCCTATTCAGTTTTCCACCCTCGTTTACATGTACATATGTATTTTTATGTAATATATAAAAAGTGGATACTCATCGATCAATGATATTTGATATTTGTCAATGTCGTGTTGTTAAATAAAAAAATTTAATATAATTGATAAAAAAAAAAAACTAAAGATTTATAGAGAATTTTATTTAATACATATACACAAAAAAAATATTTAAAAAATTGCGCTTATAGTAATTAAAAATTTCTTAAATTTTTCTTATAAAAATTTCTATATTAAATAATTTTTTACTCTAAAAATTATTTAATGTAAAGAAATGTTTTTGAAATTTTTTTTTTAAATCTTACTGTGTAATTTTTTTATCATTAAAATTTTTTAAAATTAAGTGTCTGTTTATTTAAAACTTGGAAAAAATTTATATTAAATAATTTTTTACTCCAAAAATTATTCAATATAAAAATATTTTTCAAATTTTTTTTTTTAAATCTTACATTTTTTTATCACTAAATTTTTTTTAAATTAAGTGTCTGCTTATTTGAAACTTGGAAAATTTTTATATTAAATAATTTTTTATTCCAAAAATTATTTAATATAAAAAAATGTTGTTTAAAAATCTGAATGTCATTTTTTTATCACTAAAATTTAGTGTCTGCTTATTTAAAACTTAGAAAAAATTTATATTAAATAATTTTTTACTCCAAAATTTATTTAATGTAAAGAAATGTATTAAAAAATTTTTTTAAAAATCTTTCTGTCATTTTTTGACCACTAAAATTTTTAAAAATTAAATGTGCTTAATTTAAACTTGAAAAATTTTTATTTTCTGTTACTCTAAAATATTGTAGAAAGTTTTAATAAATTTCAGAAAATTTTAATAGAATTAATTTAAAAAAAAAAAATGATTAATTACATCAAAACATGACTTTGAATAAATATTATTAATTTAAAGTCTATAAAATAATAAATTTGATTTAAAATGTTCCACAATAATGTGAACTCACTCACCTATGATATAAAAATAAAAACAATTTTATTTATTACTTGCTATCAAAGCTATATTTAGTATACTTTGTTATTTGTTATGATTAATTGATTATGGAAAGATATATTGCAATATATAATAATATATTTATGTTTTTTAATTTAAAACTTGATGTATAAATATATAGATGATTGTAAAAACACGCGAACATATTACACGAGTATTAAAGTTAAATTGCGTCACTTAGAAATCATCGGGGAAACCAGTTTACGGGTGCAGAAAGCGTAAGAATCTAATTGTTGATTTGTTCTCATTGCGAGAACAAATTTTTTTTTTTTTAATTAAACAAATAAATTATCAAACTACTCTTGATAATTATTAAAAATATTTCTGATATATTTTTAAAACAAAGCAGTTGATTGCATAACTAAACTAATAATAAAATTAATATCATAAAAAAAAATGAGTAAAATAAATGAGATGCGCGAAATACGTGCGCCTCTTTAGGTAATTTCTACCAGAGTATTTTCACAGGCTTCTGGTTTATCCAGTTTTTTAATTTTTCAAAGGTTGATGCCGTTCTCTTATTCTTAATAACCGGTTCAGTTTCCCGTCCAATCCAATATACTCAATTCCATTCCATACCACAAACCACGCAACGCCACAAAAAAATAAAGTTACATTAAAGAAAAGCGTAAAAAATCATATTAAATAGAACGAATTACGTGAATAAATTTAAGTAATCAAAAAGTTTATAACTGACCTTCGTATACCATAATAAAATTTTATTAAACTTTCTATGTGTTGCTATAGACATGTAATCTACCTATCAAAGAACTTTGGAATATTTATTGAAATTTTTTTCACTTTTAAGGAAATAAAAGAGCGTGTTACGCAAACGATAATGAATACTTATCATTTTTTTTTCTAAATATAGTTCTAGATGTTTCTTATGTTAATGATATTAATCAGTACAGATTTACATTGAGATATTAAATACACATAAGTGCATATAAGTGATAGAGACGTCACTCGAGATATGATTAAAAAAAAAGATAGGAATTTTTTTTTATTTCTGATAACGATGGAACAAAGTTTACCAGAGAACGTCGTGTGTGTTATTTCGTAAAGTCTGTTGAAGAAGTTTTTAAATGGGAAAGAGGCGCTGAAAGCGAATAAAGTTTGTATGTATGTATGTAAGAGATGTGAAGTTTAAGAGATAGAAAAAAAAAAAAGAGAAGAGCAGAGGAGGAAAAAGGAGGCAGATGAAAGTTTGCGACCAAGTTTATCGGCGCCGGCACCGAAGTTCCATCGTCTTGTTGACTCTTTGACGTCCTTGGAAGTTTCCAAGTTGTTTGCAAACTTACGAGTTGTGGTTGCTTTGATATGTTACTTTAAATTAGTACTTTAGTTATATTAATGTCTAACTATATAAAGTTATTTACTCCCGTTATTTATACGCTGACGAAATTTCTGTTTGTTCATAAATCATAACTTATAACTTATAACTAATAATTTACTTGATTATAATTTAATGATTTTTTTTATTTTTATCTATTGCAGAGAAAGAAGAGAAGCTGAAGCCCGGGAATTGGAAAAGCAGCAGCAAAGAGAAGCCAAAATGGATCTCGAAAAATTAGAGAAGCAAAAAGCTGCCGAGCAGGCAGTACACAAACATTTTGAAGAGTCCTTTAGATTGGCACATCAAAGGGTGAGTTTCAAATTTATATTGAATTCACTTAGATAATATTTAAGTAAAAATTTCTAAAGAAGTAGAATAAATTTTTTGTTTTTTAATTTTTTTACAATGAAAAAAATTAATTTGATCAAAATGTTTAAATTCAATAGCCTACTTTGCAAAAAAAATTAACTTGGTTTAAGAGAGAAAATTTTAGACCAAGAAAATAATTTTAAAAAATTAGATAATTTTTAACATGACACTGAAGTTAACAGACGTCTAAAAATTTTTAATTTTTTTCATTAATTAAATTACAACTAAAAAGATATTTTTAAAAAATTGCACTTGTAGCTTTTCAAGTTTTTTACATGTGAAATTTTTTTGTTTAATTTTTTAATTGAAATTTTTTTAATAAAAATTTTCTGAAAATTTTGAAATATCGGCTCACTTCATTTTCATTTTTTAACTATTAAATTTTTGGTAATTATTTGCAAAGAGGGTCCACTATTTTAATTTTAATTTTTATGAACTAAGTTTTTTTTTTTTTTTTTAATTTTGTTATATTTTTTTTTTTGAAAAATATATATAAAAAAAATGAACAATTAAAAAAAAAAAAAAGTTGATAACCACAATTTTAACACATTTTACAAATTTCCAAAAAAATTTATAAATTTTTTAGAAAATTGTCATATTCAATTTTTTTTTTTTAAATTGTTCGTTTTTTTGTGTATTTTTCAAAAAATAAAATTTATTAAAAACATCAAAAAAAGATAAAATAGAAATTTTACTCACAAATGTGAGAGCTAAAATTTTTTCCAACTTTTTAAGGCAAAAAAGTTTTATTTTTTTCTTTCACGGTATTTTTTTATTATAGATGCGCTGTAAAAATAAGCAGAATAAAAAAATGTTAATTTTTCATCTAAATATGGTCAAAAATAGGGTGACTCCACTTGTAAATAATTACCGAGAAAAAATTCTAGACCAAGAAAATAATTTTAAAAAATTGACAATTTTTAACTAATAAATTTTTCTTGATTTAAATATTTTTTGCTTAATCCAAGTCATTAAAATTATACAAAAGTATTTTCTTATTTAATAAAGTTAATTATTTAATCAGTAAACGGATGAATTTTGTGCAAATCAACAAAAAGGTCAATTAAATAAGACAATTCAGTAAAATTAACATAAAAATCGATTAAATAATCTGGTATTCACGTTTAAAAACTTGTTTTACAAAACAAGAATAAAGAAACGTTTCCAATTCTTTGAGTCGAGTAATCGATGCATTCCAGCACCTGCCTCCTTTGTTGAGCGATCCCTTGCCTCTACTCCATTTCATCAATACCCCGAGAAACCTGTCAGTGGACTTTAAGCAGAGGTCGCTATTGTATACATTTATCGGTACTTGTATATACATATACATAAATACATACATAACGTGTGCGTTAAAGTTCCTTTCGCTCATTCTTGTGTTTAAAATATTTCCCCTCAAATCCCACACCACAAAACTTATAAACCTGGTCTTCTTCCTCATCCCTCAATTCTCATTTCTCAATTCGGGATTTCCCCTCTCCTGGTATAGTACTATACCCTCAATCCAAGATCGTCAATCTTTCTACAAACCCATTTGTGATACTTTCCTACCTGCCCTTGAAAGCACCTTCAGTCGTTCATGAACCTCCGATACGAGTATACCGTTTTTTTTTTTTTTTTATTTTATTAATTTCATTCTCTTTCGATCGATCGTGTTCTCGTGACCTTGAATTATAATCGCAATATATTCTCCCCTAAGTCATTAGTTATTCTATGTATACGTAATCAAATAATATTTTTTTGTTATTTTATCTTTTTCCCCCAATATCAAATAAATGTGAATGTGACTGATAGGAAATATTATTTGGAACGTGAGTAGAATATATTATTTTTACTTTTAAAAAACAATAAATAGGCAAAATATTTATTTTTATTTTTTTACACACTAAATAATATTAATGATTCATGACTGTGTCGGTAATTATCACGCAACTTTCATTGTTTATTATCGCAATGCACGTGTAAAGCCTCGCTTGGTCTTCTTTCTAGTTCTGTCTTGTTAATTAGCAATGCTAATTGTTATTAGCATTTATAAAAATAATATTACACATTAATTATTGATTATACATTAAATTACGTACTGTTTATACTTGCACATATTAATTACAACCTAACAATAATACGGAAATAAAATTTTTATTTTTATCGATTTATTGTTATTTATGTTTACTCGGGAAAATTAAATTTATTGGAGCTTTAAATACCAGACAAGTTTTTCTAGTGAGAAATTGTAAAAATTAAATCATGTTTAAGACGTATAGCAACTATTACAGTTTCATTTAAAACTTTTTCCAGTTTATTATAATAGCTAAAGATTTCAACCTTGAGATTTCACTCTCACATTTAATATTTTACACTGTAATTTTTTTGTAAAAATTCTTTATATATTTTGATAATTAAACGATAGAGTTTAAGAATTACAGGTTGAGCTGTTAGAATTTACAGTATATTTATTATTATCGATAATTAGTAGCTCAAACTTTCAATTTTATTCTTCTAATGAAGAATATATTAATTTTCATAAAAAAAAAAATGGGAATTATTTATTTATTTATTTATTTATCAACACACACCTATCGGCAATATAAATAGAAAATATTTAAACTTAAGGTAAAAGACCCAGTATTCTAACAAATTGATAAATATAATTTTTGAATATTTAATATTTTTAATTAGAATAAAATTGCAAGTGTCAAACAATTAGGCTAGTGTCAATAATTAGGTCTTTTACCTTAAATAACATTAATTTAAAAAATAAATTTTTGAATTTAATTAAGGTAAAAGACCCAGTTATTGACACTGGCCTAGTTAATTGATACTTGCAATTTTATTCTAATTAAAAAAAATAAATTGTTCTCAAAAAAAAAAAAAAAAAAAACAATTATCTTAAAATTTATAATTAAAAAATTATATTTATTAATTTATTAGAGTCAATTTGTTTTATTTAATTAAAATAAAATTGAAAGTGTCAATAACTGAGTCTTTTTTACCTTAAAAAAAAAGTCTGTATAATTTATACGTGAATAAGCAATTGTTTTTAAATATTTGATATGAATTTATCAATAAAATTGTTGAAAAATAATAAGTAACTTCTAGTTCAAAGTTTTATACAACTAAAATTACATTAAAAGTTATTAAATTTAGTATTTACAATTGTCATTGCATTATTACAATATATAGTCTCAATTATTACAGTAAGAAGTGTAATACTTGCAATTCTTTCTACGAAAAACCGGTTTTCATTCTAAAAAAACTCTAATTTCTCTACTTCTCTTTTTTATGTGTATTTAAATCAGTTAAATTTAATTTACTACTTCTAATAAAAATTCTCCCGAACAATTTATATTATCCTAGTCCTTTTTAAGAGGGACAGGTGTGTCAAAATCTCTCTTTCAGGAATTTCCGATGACCAAACGGTCTCTACCCGGATTTTCAACTTGTTTTTACTTTTTTTTCTCACGCATCAGTTTTTATGCCTGATTTTTTTTTTATTTATATTGATATTAAAAACATCAGTCATTCTATTTTTAAATAATTAATTTTTTTAACAGTAAATTTCAATAGTTTGTCATAAAAATTTTAAAAAACTTTTTAGTTACAAGAAATTACAAAAAATCAAACATAAAATTTTTAAAAAGAATTTTTTACTAATTTATTTTTAATTGTAAAAAAAGTAAGATATATTCAAGACAAAAGGATAATACAATAACGGGAATTTATCAGTGACATAAGATGCAATAAAATGGGGCTGTTTCTGGAAGTGGCATGTGGGATAAAGAGGCTACATCGCTAAACTACTGAAAACTACCAACTACTCTAGTAGCAACTATTACTAATACACTCTCTCTGGTTGAACTTTAGTCAGATTAGTTAAAGTTAGACTTGCAAACTAAACTTATAATCTCGTTAACTTCCATCGTACTCTATTCCCTTGAGCCAATAAGTTACTGACATCGAGTTCAAGCTTTCAAATTGACGATCCTTAATTTAGAAAAAATTATGTAATTAGAATTAAATATGTAGGTTGGGGCTATCTTATCAGACGGGAACAGTATAATGTACATTTTTATTCTACTTAATCTTTAAATTCTTTTTTTCTTACAAATTATTCCAAGTTTTTTAAATCTTTAATCTTATATTATTCAAATTTGTTTAACTAATATTTTTTAAAACAATCTTTAAGGATTAAAAAAGTAAAAATTAAATACAAAGAATGTATTAAACATTAAAGATAAATTTTAATTAAAAGATTTTTGATTTTCTCATACAGAAAAAAAAATCTTACTTGAAGCAAAAAAATTAATGAAGAAGATAATTTTTTTTTTATTAAATAATTAATTTTTTATGGATAAAAAATTTTTAAATTTTATTGGAGGTAATTATCAATAAAAAAACAATTAAATTCTAGACTATGATTTTTTTTTAATTCTATAAATAATTAATTTTCATTTAGAATTGTAAAAATTATTTATCAGTTAAAATAATATAATGATAATAATCATCTAAATGGCTTTTAATTATTATAGTACTCTAATATCAATTTAATAATTATTACATTTATTCTCTTAATTTAAAAATCTATTAAATTTTATTAATTAGCAAAACTTATTATAAAAAAAAAAAAAAAATTTCCCCAGTATATTATCAAGCAATAAAAAAATAACTCCAAGAGGTAAAAAAAGAAAATGTAAAAATTATATTTACTGCAAACGGGAAAAATCAAACAGTTAAATTTCTTTTAACTTCCCAATCGAGCCCCACCTGTCTAAAAATAAATTAAATTCCGAAAACATAAATAAAATAAAAAATCTTTAGATTACTAAAGTGTCTGGAGTACATAAGTGGATTTTTCAGGGGTCACGTAAAAAAAAGTAAATAAAAAATTTTATTATTATAAATTCCATCGAAAGAGCTTTGATCCCATGTAATTGGACGAGCTCGCGCGTCGCTGGAGCCGGTAACAATCTCCGTTTACTTCTACGAACTTACAGTACATAAAGAGTATAACATCATCAGTATCAGTCTATCTTTTTCACTTATTTCTTTACCTTCACCTTATTCTTTATTATATATATTATATATATATCGTCTCATCTACTTCTTTGTATCTCCATGAAAACGTGTCTACTGCTTACGTAGCAGTATTGTGTGTTATATAGTATATAGTATACTACACCAACTCTTCCCTGGAACAAATTGTTCCTCGAATGAATTTGCAACTCAGCAATTCCTTTAATCGTTTCATTTTATATTTATTTTATTGTTTATTTCTAGTATTACACTATGATATATTTTTTTTGCTCATTCAGCAATTATTTTTTAAAGGTCAAAAAATAATCTTTAAATTTTAAAATCTTAATCATACATTATATTGATAGAAAAAAAATTTGACTTCAATTGATATGAAAAAAAAAATTATTTGTTTTATTAAAAAAAAAAATTACAATAAATAATTTGTTTTATTTAGAATATTATAAAAAAAAAAATTATTAAATGTTTCATTATATTTTAAACTTAAATTATTATATTTTTTATCAATTAAAAAATTTACTCAGAAATTAAAATATTTTTAATAGAATTATTTTTAAAACGAAATTAATATTTTTTCTTTTTTATAGTAATTAAAAATATTTTATTTTTATGGTGAATTTTTTTATTTACAAAATTAAACGTTAAATGATTAAAAAAAAAAAATTAAATTCAAGAGAAAAATTTTTGAGGTAAATAAACAATGTTTTTTTTTTTTTTAAGAATTTTATATTCTTTGTTAACTAATTAATTAATTAAAAAAAAATAGTGAAATTTTAATAAAATATATATTTTTTTAATTCAATAAATTTTTAATTCACAAATAAACAATGTCTTTTTTTTTTAATAATTTTATATTCTTTGTTAACCAATTAATTAATTAAAAAAAAAATACTTCAACATAAAAAATGAAAATTAAGTTAGCCGACATCTAAAAATTTTTAGAATTTTTTTTATTGAAAAAATGATTACAAAAAAGTAAAAAAAATTTCATCACTTGTCAAAAACTTTAAAAACTGTAAGTGCAATTTTTTAAAAATATTTCATTGTTTTAATTTAATTTAAAAAAATAAATCAAAAAATTAAAAATGTCGGCTAACTTTATTATTATACATAAAAAAAATAGTGAAATTTTAATAAAATATTCTTTTTTTACTTCAATAAATTTTAAATCCATTGTTCTAAAAAAATTCCTCAAAGAATTAATTTTCAATGAATATTTCAAACAATCCATGGATGTAAATTTAATTATAAATTCCATTAAAAAATATCAATAATTCAAATTACCAATTTCAATCTATTAAATATTATTAACTTCATCTATATTCTTCACATGCGCGATCCCATATCAAGTTGACCCAATTCTCCAAAAGACCAACCAGCTAAATTATTTTTTCATACAGATTATTAATCATCACAAGATAACAATAATTTATTTATAAATAAATTTTCACTTTAATTTTTTCCCCCACATTCGATAGTTATTTTTGTGTAAAAAAAAAAAAACATTTTTACTGAAAACAAATACTTCTTAGGGGAGCTTGGGGTCGCCCCGGTCACCAACATTTAAAAAAATCTACTATACCTTAAATTTTGAATTTTGTTTTATTTTGTACGCTTATTCAGCTGAGAGTAAAAAATAGATTCAAAACTTAGAAATATAGTATTTATTAGTAATAATTAAAAATTAAAAAATTGATTCTCATTTGATCTAAGAATCGGAATCATTTCCGTAAGGCTTTTAATATAGTTTACAGCAAGATAAAAATTTATAATTTTTATGTATATAATCTATAAATCTTCCTTTATAAGTGGGAATTTTTATTATACTGTAATTATTAATCGTTTTCTTTTGAATAAAGTTTATTTTCTCAACTATCGGTTGGGGTCATACCGGTCAAAGCTGTGGGGTAACACCGGTCAGTTTATTCAATTGTTTATTGTTTAACAGCTCGTGTGTTTATTTAAAACTAACCACTATTTTGTAATTAATTAAAAAAAAAAATCACAAAAGAAGCTAGTTAAATTGTCCGATAATGTTAATGAAGAACTCCAAACAAGTAAGTCAGCAGAAGAACCTAGAAAGAATTCAAGGAAACGAATAACTTGCACTCGTGCGACAGATAAATATCAAGTATGGCCTAAAAAACGCAAATTAGTTAAAAAACAGAAAGTTTAAATGTTAAAAATTACCAATATTTAATGTTATTTGCTGCTAAAGTTTCAATAAAAAAATTAATTTTAAATTTTTATTAAATTTTAACAATATAATTCAGAATTTCTTATTTTTAAAATAAAATTAATACTGACCGGAGCGACCTGCCTAATGACCGGGGTGACCCAACACGTTGGGTCGCCCCGGTCAAACTCATTATTTCTATAATTCCTCAAATATTTTTATTTATCTTCATACTTATATTTTTTAGTGATTGCATTTAGTTTTTCAGATGTCAAAGAATTGAATAAAGTCTTTTTTATTATTCCAAAATGATAATTTTAATATTTTTTTAAATTCACTTCTTAGGTGACCGGGGGGACCCCACACTCCCCTACATATATGAGTCACTGGCATAAATCGTCACGTGTCGAGGTCGTGATAACTTGAATGACAATCGTCGTCAAATTATACATATATATCTTTATATACTTTCATATATATAATACATATTTGATATCACCTGAATCTGCAATATGAATCTCATAATTAGATAGTAAACTGTTGTGTCAACAGACAACAAAAAAACTTAAATATAACTTTTTTTCCACATCCACACCTACATATACAATAAATATAATATATATCTGCAGCAGTGTTTTTTAAATGATTACTTACTTTATCTTATTGATTCAACATTATCTGTGACTTATCTGTTTGCTTCTGACATTAATATTCCAAGTTGTACATTCGTGCGAACGCGATAAGATAAAGTGATAATAAATTTTTTTTTATTCTTTGTTATTACTATTACTATTACTATTATTATTTTTTTTATTTTCTGATCACATTGATGACCTAAACTGGCCTTGGACACTTAAGACGCACTAATCATTTTATCCATATTCTATAGTCATGTCATTAACCTTTATGATTTTTTTTTTAAACAACAACAATAAAGCTTGACATTTATTATAATTATAATTATGAATAATTGCCGATTATTTAATTCAAGTTATTTAACGCCTACATTGAATTATTATTTATTACAATTACAAAACGAAAAAAATCTTACTTGCGCAATGGTTATAATTGAGCCATTGTCATTAAATACGTAATTTATATCATTTACGTGATTTATTAGTTAATAAAACTTGATACTTATATATGTGTAATAATTTTAAGTACATAGATGAAAATTTTGATACCGATAAATTTATTTAGTTAATATATTATTAGCAACCTTGCAGTCACTATGTGACTGCTGTTACTTGTGAACTATATCTAAATAAAATTTTGCTTTATTAAATAACGAATTTTGTTAAATTGCATTGTACTTTCTTAAATATTGACATTTTTAAAGATATAAGCTCATCCCGATGTTAGAGTTACCAAGAGCTTTCATTTGAGTACCCACATGCATTTTGATATATTTTTCATGTATACAAATATATAATATTTGTAAATATAGGAAAAACATATCAAAAATGCATGTGGGTATTCAAATGAAAGCTCTTGATAAATGTAAGAACGGGATGAGCTTATATCTTTAAAAATGTCAATAGTTCACAAG
>CAJNRD030001117.1:4301428-4332315 GCA_905319865.3 Cotesia congregata | reverse complement strand
TCAAATGAAAGGTCTCGATGAGTGTAACATCGGGGTGAGCTTATATCTTTAAAAATTTCAATATTTCACAAGATAAAATGTAATTTCTTAATTATGTATCTAGAGATAGAGCATTTTCGAATACAGTCCAAATTCTTATCATAATAAATTGACTATCGGTGAGAATGATAAGAAACCTTGAAAGGGCACAAATTCAAATCAAAACCTTTGCAATGACACTAAATTTCACTAAAAAAATCAATTTCATCATATGAATATTCTGGACACAAAATTTTTCTTACTCTCTTAATAATATAGATTTCAATTCCAGTCGGACATGTTGATGCATTATGTATATTCTTATAGATAGTGAAAAGAGTGAGTCAAACGGCAATACAAAATAATGTGGGTTGACATTCGCACGAATCAACTTGGCTTGATTAGCATACAGTATCTTTGTACGGTCTAGAGTTTGTGTTAGTGAGTAGTTGTGTGAGGCTATAATTAGATTGTCGCTCTTGACGGGCTACTAAGTGGGATACCCCCGATACAATATACAATGTGTAACGTGAACGAGTCTACAGAGATAGACGGATAGATAAAATACTCGATAGTTAAAACCAGTACATAATACTTCTACTTATATACACATATTACATATAATAATTTGTTCTTGTATGTAATTACATAGATAGATATACATATATGTAATATGTGTTACACATAACGTATGTATGTTGAATCATGTGTAAAGGTAAATAAAAATGAAAGAGAGACGTTCGTTGAATGTTTATTCATCGTGTTTGTTGGATCCAATCGCATTTAACTTGATTTTGTTGATTTGCCAAAATTTTTTTTTTTCGCCTACGCTTTACGAGTAGAATGTCAATTAAATACTGTAAATTTATTTTAAATTTATTATGACGTTTACTTATAAAAATATAAATAGATTTACGGGGAAGGTTTATTTATATCATTTATTTAAAATATAAATCTTTGATTTTTAATTTTTATTATTTTTTCATTAATTAACTTACACTTTTAATTGGGATTAAATTTTTATAACTTATAAAAAATATTTTAAGACTTAAATTATAGTCTATTTTTTAAAAAGTTTTAATTATAATATCTTTTAATAAAATATTAATTAACAAAAGAAAATTAAAAAAGAAAAAAGTATTTTATTTTTGTAAAAAATTCAAGTATAATTCAAATGACTATAAAAAATTTTTATTTGTTATTAATATAATCAATTAATTACTTGATCAAAAAAAAATTATAAATTACTTTAGTAATAATAATAATAATAATAATTATGATAAATAAATAAATATTAAGGCTCTGACTGTACAAACAATTAATTTATTAATTTAAAAAAAAATTCTTGAGTTAAAATTTTTTTTTTAATTTTTAAACAATAAATTCTTGAAAATTTAGTAATATTTTAAGAGACAAAAAAAATTTAATAAAATAATTAATCTAAATAATTCATTAAAATCACTTACTCATTTTTATTGAAAAAACGAAAAAAAAAAAAAAATTCAGTAAATAATAAAATAAATTTAATTGGTTCAGTTTGCGAATATTTAAAATTAGTTAAAAAATTTTTTTAGTATTTGAAATAAGAGATTATTTATTAATTAAATTAATATTAAGATCAATATTATTTTATAATGGCAGTATTGATTGAAGTAGGTACCTTATGTTTCGCAGAGAAATATGTCGACGGCCTCGGCGCCGTGGAGTAACTTTATAACACTGCCACCACCAGGAAGCAGAAGTCACGGTGCGCCTACCCCATCACATGCGGGACTACCTTCACATGGTCACCATCATCCTGGTCCCGGTGGAGCCGCGCATCCCTCACAAGTTGCGTCTCAGCAGCAGCAGCAGCAACAGCAACAGCAGCAGCATCACCAACAAGAGCGACAGAGGCGTGAACGTGAGGAGCATGATGCGCGAGAACGTGAACGTGAACGTGAGCGAGAACGTGAACGGGAACGAGAACGTGAACGTGAGCGTGAACGAGATGTTCAAGCTAGAGAGCAGCGGGAACGTGAGCGTGAGCATCTGGTGGCTGCTGAGCGGCTACATAGACAAGCTGAGGCTCGTGAGCATCAAAGAGCTGCTGCGTATTATGGAGCTACTGCCCCATCTACTGCTCAACAGGTAAATATATTTTATTTATTATTAATGAGATTTAATTTTCATCAAATTTTTCGACAATTTAGATTTTAAAAAAAATGTTGAAATGATTTTTAAGTTTAAAATATTATTAATTTTTTTGGAAATTAATTTTGGTAATAAAATCAGAGTAATTACATTTTTTTTAAGATTCACTTATTTTTTTTTAAGTCATAAAATTTTGAAAAGTTGAAATTTAAAAAAAAAATGTTTTTTTTTTTATAAGAAGAAAAATAAGTATATAAATAAATTAGATTAAAAATTTTCATGATATTGAATTTAACAATTAAATTAAAATGAAAAAAATTCCTCATGTAAAAATTAAAAAAAAAATCCATAAGTGCGAATTTAAAAACATATTTTTTATAACAGTTGATTGGTTATAAAAATTCCAAGAATTGTTAAATGCCTGCTAATTTCAGTATCATAAATTTTCACTTAGCATTTTACAGAAAAAAAAGAATTTTATGACTAAAAACAATAATAGTCTCTACTTCCTTTATTTATAAGAGAATAAATTATCACTTACTAATAAACAATTTATTTTTAGGTATTACGATCGTCAAGTGTACCAAGCAAAGTTGAGTACCCACCACCTCCAGCGCATTCTCGTACCTCAAAATCATCACTGTCAGTAGTAAATTTACATGACAAGCAGCAAGTAGTGGGACCTCCACACAGCCTTCCAAAAGCCGAACCAAATGTTAGTTTGTTCACCTACCCAGCGTACACAACCTCCCAAATGCCGTCTTATGTCCACGACATAAAGGTAAAAAATGATCTCCAATTAAAAGCACTACCAGGTAAGAGTCTCGGTAGTCATGAACGAGATCATCACGGCCGGGAGTTGTCGCAAAGTCAGCCCCCCTCATTACTATCAGACCACAAGAGCTCGGTAATAGTAAAAAATGAGCAAGGTCGTGGAGGAAATGACCTCTCAAAAGTACCACCACCCCACTCGTCGAGTCCAAAGATGATGTCTTACATGGTGCAACCAGTGGCACCACCCCAAGGACCACCACCCTCCAGCCACAAAACTCCCGTAACTTACGAGTACCGGAGTCCAACCCAGAGCCCGCATCACCTGCATCACCTAGAAAGCTTGCAGGCAAAAGGATTACCGAGTCACCACCGTTCGCCAGCTGGACACACTCAGTCGCCTCACGGGCATTCGTCGTCACATTCGCACAACCGTCAGTCGCCTCACAGTCAGCCTCATCCCCATCAAACGCCCCACCCATCACCACCAGAGCCACGTTACCTCAGCAGGCCTGAACCCGGATTGCTCTACGCATCATCAAAGCCCTCATACTCGTACCCCCATCAACCAAACGCCTCACCGACCTCTCACTACGCCGCACCACCGGGTTCCAAGCCAAAAGTGAGCAGCCCAGCGCCGCCTCACATCTACGGGAATCCAGGAAACCCCGGTATCTTAACCGGAACACCAGTGTGTCGTGCGTCTGAGCCAGCAGCGCCAGCCCCGTTGCCACTGACGTCAAAGGCTCCAGGTAGTTCGCCTTACCAGCAAGTGCCTCATCATCACGGGGTGCCACCATCCAGGAATTTACCGCCTCCAGCAGCACACAGTCGCTCTCCGTACGATTCACGTGGCTTTCCAGTTGGCTCTCCGTTACCTTCGTCAAAATTGCCGCCTCAGTTGCACGGATCTCCTCCAACTGTAGCCTCAGCGCCTCTATCACGTCCCACGGTAACGCATCCGTCGCACCACGTGAACAATCCACATCAACCTGGTGGCCCAGCACCGTCGTCGTTGCAACAGCAACAGCCACCAATGGTTGTTCCGTCGTTTCAAACTCAACCATTGGATCTGGGTGTTGAGCGTTCAATCTCACCGAAGCGTAAAGCTTCCACACCGACTGATCATCTAGGTCAGCCTGTCTCTCTAGAGATTAAAAAACGACGTACGGAAGAACCACCCACTCCTTTATCCCTACAGTGTGTTGGACCGCCTGTACTGTCTAGGGTGAGTGAACCAAGTCCGCTGATTGCTTCGGCCGCAACTTCTATCACCACTGTTGTCAATAATGCGCTGCTGGTACAGTCAACCATTAATAATACTACTGTTAATACTACTACTACGACTACTGTAACTACTGCTACTATTAATAGTAATAATAATCCTAATAATAATATTAATAGTAATAATAATAGTAATAGTAATAATGATAATACTAGTATTAATACTGATAATGTTCAAACACATCAACAACTACAACAGTCGCAGCTATCACAAGATCCAGCTGTTGTTGTTTCTGTAAGCCCGGCACCAAGAACAACCAGTGCTGATGGATCCGTCCGGCCTGCTAGTACTGGTAGTGTTAATTCGTTGCATCAAATTACGACAAGTCCAGCACCTACAGCAAGTCCTGCTCCACCAACGGCTGCACCCAGTCCCTCGCCGCTGAGTGCGCCCGGAACTCCAGCTAAGACTCCGGCTAATAATACTGATAGTGAAAAGTCGAATAGTCCAGCACCCAGGCCGCCGAGTAGGACTAATTATCCTGTGCACAAGCTTAAAAAAGCTTGGTTACAAAGACACTCTGGTGAGGATGGTACTGAGGATACTACTGGTGTTATCGGCAGTGGTTCTTGTGTTACGTTACCATTAAATAGTGCTCAGGCGCCCTCTCAGCCCCTACACAAAGAACGTGAATCTACTATCAGTAATAGTAATAGTACGGCTAATACGACGACTAGTCTACCCAGTGCTGTTAATTCTATTCATAATATTGGAAGTATGGCTGTTAATAGTATAAATAAACCTAAAGGTACTGGCAAAGCTGGGAGAAAACCGCTCAATAAAGAAACTTTAAATGGACATACTAATGAAACTAAAAATCTTCAAGAAGATTCATCGAGCAGCGATCCTGAGAGGAAGTCGCCGCCTAAGAGAAAACCGCCCAAGGTATCTATTTATACAAATTGAGAATTTTTACGCTTGTTGGTAATTTATTTTAGTGCAATTGCTTAGTTAGTTTTTTTGAGAGAGGTTGATCTATTTTTTTATGGAGTAATTATATGACATTAAAGTTAGCAGTCACTTGATTGTTTTTTTTTTATTTGTTTTTTTAACTATAAATTTTCAAAAAATTATTTATGACAAAAGTTAACAGTCACTAGAAAATTTTTTAATTTTTTTTAACAAATAAATTTGTTTTTAAAAATTGCATTTTTTTTAATTTCTACGTCAATTTTTTTTTCTAAATTTTTTTGCCATAATTTATTTAAAAATAAAAATTATTAAACATCTGCTAAATTTATTTTCATAAATTATTTTTAAAAAATTGCATTTTTTAATTTTTAAAATTTCTACAAGTCAATTTTTTTTATCTTTTATCTGTTAAAAAAATTATTAAAAATCTGCTAAATTAATTTTCATAGTAATTATTTTATTGAAGTATCGAGCTTTGAATTTAAAAAAATTTCTACTAGGGTTTATTTAAAAATTAATTTAAAATTTATGGCAAAAAAAATTATTTAAAAAAAGGACTTGTAGAAATGTTAATAAATTTAAAATGCAATTTTTTAAAAATAATTTTTTGAAACAAATTTATTTGTTAAAAAAAATAAAAAAAATTGTCAAGTGATAGCTAAATTCAATATCATAAAATTTTCAATGCCGAACAAAGATTATTTATTGTGTAATAATTTACACAGATATTTAACTGTAATATTTTTTAATTCATTAAATAATTTATGTACTCACATAAAAAAATGATGACTAATTTAATTAAAGAAGATTAAATATTTATAGTATTAATATACATTTAATAGCAATCTCTCATGCTTGAATTTTAGTGTATAAATTATGCTTTAATTATTTAGAATGTCTGCTTAAATTTATTGCATGCTTATTATAATTTAAATAAATGAAAGTGAAAATTTAAGTGAAATAAATTAAATATTATATATATTTACTTTATGTTTTCTTTCATTGCTCATTATAAAATTAATTTTATTTATTTATTCGTGTTTATTATTGATACTACAAGTTTGAACTTGAAAAAAAATTTACCTTAAAAATTATCATTGTTTTTTTTTTTAAATAAATTTCTAATTTAATGTAAAATTATGACATTAAATTAAGCTGTCCTCTTCATATTTTTTTAAATTTTTTTTAATAAATAAATTATGGCAAAAAAAATTATTTAAAAAAAGGACTTGTAGAAATGTTAATAAATTTAAAATGCAATTTTTTAAAAATAATTTTTTTGTTAAAAAAAAATTAAAAAATTATCAAGCTAAATTAAATGTCATAAAATTATAAAAAAAATAAAATAAAATAACATAAAGTTATTTTAGCGAAGTTTGAATTTTACCGCGCTAAATTCGAATCAGAGCCGCCATTATCGAGTCTTACGCGTGCACGTACATTCCGGTAAGCAAACTCGAGTTGAGCGTACGGTCTGTGCTTGTGTCTTATAAAAGTTATTCTTCATTGTGATTAATAAAACTTTAATAATAATAAATATAATAACCGAAGCATTAATGAATAAACCATACATTGAAACAATGGAACTGGTAAAGTATATTTATCAAAACTGAATGATTAAACAGTGTATTAAAATTTCGTCATCGGTTTAACCTAATTCTTTTGTCCGAATGGCGTGCTCATTATTATTATTATTATTATCATTTAGTTTATATTATAAATCATTATTTCTCATTATTATTTTTATTATTATTTAATAAACAAATGCGAATGTTAAAAATTAAGTAGAGTAATTAATGCATTATATGTTTTAAAGCGTGGATTTATTAAATATTTTTTACAAGAGCATGAACTTCCTGACTACTTAATAATATGTACCCTGTGGTAGGTAAAACGAAAGAAGGGAGCCCCGAGGAGACAACAGGCAGCTGTTGAAGAACAAAGACGCAGAAAAGATGACAAACAAGTAACAGGAAATACCGGTAGTGTGGCAAATTCTACTGCTGCTGCTGTTGCTGCTGGAAGTGATTCTAGCAACGAAAGTGAAGCTGGATCAGCTAGCGACACCAGTGAACAACTTACCTCCTCATCGTCTATTCAGCCTACTCCTAAAAGAAATACCACAAATATCACTACCAATAATTCAACTAACTCCAACAATTCTACTGGAAATGGTTAGTATTTTTTTTAAACATACTCATTGATTATTTAGTTGAAAAAAAAATTTTTTTTTTTATCAATCAATAATTATCTAAGTAATTATGTAGTTTTATGATTTTAACTATTGGTTAGAAAAAAATGCTATGAGTTTTTTTAAATATCTTTATGAATGTGCAAATTCATTGCAAATAGTTATGTCATTAGAATATTTATTTTATCAAGATATAAACAGAGGGTTATATTTACGTTTGTACTAACAAACAAATGATTGAAGACTTTAAATCTTTCAGAGTATTATATTATGGGTCATTTTTAAAATACAGGGGTTCCATCGTTTTTTTTTTTTTTTTTTTTTTTGGCACTTGCAATTTTATTTTTATTAAAAAAATAAAATGTTCTCAAAATTTATAATTAATAAATTATATTAATAATTTATGAGTTAATTTTTTTTTTAATTAAAATAAAATTGCAAGTGTCAATAATTAGGCCAGTGTCAATAACTGGGTTTTATATCTTAATTATAATTTTTTGCAGTTAAAAAATAATAAAAATACTTGATTTTTTTTTTAATTTTTGAGGGATCAGTTTGTAGATCTTCATATTATTTTTTTTTTCTTAAGAAAAAATTAAACATAAAACAAATTGAAAAAAAAATTATGAAATAATTATAGAAAAAAATAATATTGCTCCATAAATTAACCTTTTAAAAATTTTGATAAAAAACTAGATAAGTAACAAGTACTTTTTAAATTAAAAAAATTCTAGTGAAATAAAATTTTTTTTTTATTAAAAAGAAAACAGATGAGTTATTTATCCGATTTTTTATGGCCGAAAAATAATGGAGCCTCACATCTAAACAATTATTGAATTATGTATTCACATGTGCTTAGCTTGATAAAATACATACACTGTAGTAAAGATTATCAGTACCAAAGAGTGGGGGTTGTTTCGGTAACTATAAGCCATGCTCACCGCTTCCTGAGATATAATAAGCCACGTACACTTTCTTTAACTTTTCGCCGTGCTGATGATCAGTTCGTAAAACACTTGATAAAGTTCATACTTAAATTCAATTAATAGTTCATTTTACTAATCCATATTTTATTGCTTTAAATTTAAGTGTAATCAAGTGTTGAATATTATAAATAAAAAAATTTTTTTTTAATTATTCACCGAAAATGTATTCGATTGAAACAATTAGACAAGCATTTCTTGTGACCAAAAATAGGTAAAATCACAAAACTACATAATAACTTTTTTTTATATAAATTATTGTAGCAGTATATAAAAAATATAAATTCATATCACTATTTTTTATTAAATTTTACTAAAGAAGAAGACCACGTTTTGTCGAGTTAAAATACGACGAAGCGTGGACCTCGTGGTCGAAGTACGCATTTATGGGTTAAATATTTAACATATTCAAGTTTTAAAAATTATTTAGTCAAAATATTAATCTTCTCATGGTTTTTTAAATAATTTTATTTAATATTTTTAATTTTTATTAATTTTTCGGGGTAATGTGCGTGATTTTGTATCCGCCATTTTGTTTTGCAATGCAGTCGAGACCAAGCGTAGTATTAACGTTAGCTATTATAAGTAAAGTTTCAATTAATATTAAATAAATAATTGATTTTTTGTAATTATTATTCGTTTGAATAAATAGTATTTTATTTTATTTTATTTTTTTTTTTAATTTTCAATATCTAAAATCATTTTTGATAGGAATTATTTTAAATACTGTTACAATAATTTTTAAAAAACGAAAAAAAAAATGATTAAAAAAAAAAGCACTCATCTAATAAGTAACTTTGTAAATAAAGTTTCTCTTTTAATCAGGAAACACCAACAAGGAGCCACGAAAAAGAGGCAGACGACCAAAGAATTCGAAGGGAAACGACGCCGGAGGGGGCGAGGATCAACCTCGTCCAAAAAAAGAGCGTAAAGATGACAGCTCAAGCGGGAATGGCGGTGCCGGTGGCGAAGGCGGTGGTAACGGTGGAAACGGTCAAGGCGGAGGTAGTGGAAAAAGTAATCCCTTTTGTAAACCACCTACATCGCAGTTGAAAAAAACCGGCGACAGTTGGCTTCAAGACTTAGCGTGCTGCGATGTTGCACCTAAATTAGCTAAATGCCGTGAATGTCGTTACCTCGCCAAAAGCACATTGTCAAGAATTAAAAAACAAACAGTCTTCTGTCGTTTTTATGCATTTCGTCGGCTCCGATATACTAAAAATGGTCAATTGGCTATTGCCGGATTTAGCGATCCACACAAAGATGCATCTGAGGTTTGTATTGTTAATCAAATAATCAATTAATCATGTCATCATCCTCACACCATTGCATCGTATTCATTGTCATAATATTGAAGTCATATGAATGATAGTTATGTTTAATTTACTGTCTATATTAATTAAATTAAATAATTTTATTTTATAATTACAGGAAGACGTACAGTTATGGTTACCGGGTAATATGGATCAAAATTCGAAGGAAAAGGATGAAAAAACAGAAAAAAGTGAGAAGGATAAAGGTGCAGATAGATTAGATCTAGACAAGGAAATGGCTTACCGCTTGTTACGTCAAGTGGGCGATCAATTTTGTGATCTTTTACGCCAGGAAAAAGAAGCACTTTCTGAGCACATAGCTGACGGTAATTTTCTTTTCTTATCCCATTTATTCACAGTAATGATAATTTTTTTTTACAATATAATTTAAATTGTTTTTCTTCACAAATTAAAGTATTCACTTTTTTCACTTAAGGAGATCCACGCGAATTAAAATTTTTAAAACTTCTTGAAAATTTGTAAATTCAATCTATATAGCCTAATAATTGATAAATAAAATTAAAAAACTGTAGGTTTCCGGGATATTTAATTAAAAAAAAAATAGGTTTGAAGATTGTAATTTTTACATGTAGGTAAATAAAGATTCCAGGCGTGTATTTGGTTAAGAATTTAATGCAATTAACGATTTAAAAAAAAATTTACTTTCATTGAATTTGATTGAAAAAATAATAAGCTTTCGATTAAAACAATAAAAAAGTAGCTTTTCAAACGTATTACGGAGATATTTTATATTTTTTATGAAAAATCACTCGGAACTTCCGTTCTTTAAAATCTTGTATTTGACTTGGTAACACCGCTTGCGCAGTTACCCGGCGCATAAGTAACCACGATTTTTTTAATGCTAGAACATCTTAGTCAATTTAGTTAGACGGTAAACATAAATAAATTTTAAAGTTAGGGAACTCTTGCGGTGTTGTCAAGTGTATATCGGTAATTCAGAGTGCTATATTTATTATTAGTCAATTAAATGTTAATAATTATTTAATGAGTAAATTTTTCGGAAATTTCCTCAAAAATGTCATTAATTAATTTAAAAATTAATTTCAAGATGCATAACTAAAGTATTTCTACGTATTATTTTTCTATAGACATTCTTTACACTAGGAAGGGTACTTGGATCTCCTTAAAGATTTTACTTATTTATTACTATTATTATTATTGTAAGAAAATGATTTTGATCGCATGTTTTAACCGCTTTTTTTCATCAATATGCATTGTTTTTCTCACAGCGGATAATGGAATTGTAGACAGTACAGTTGCGTGGAAGCGAGTCGTCCAGGGTGTACGTGAGATGTGCGACGTTTGCGAAACAACACTTTTCAATTACCACTGGGTCTGCGGTAAATGTGGTTTCGCTGTTTGCATCGATTGTTTTAAGGTAAATTAATCTTTAAATTATTCACAATTAGTCTTTTCAATAAAATAAAATAAAATAAACATGATGTATACATATTTTGATTGATAAATCCATGAAAGTAATCAATTATCGAGCTTTTTAACACTGAATATTCATAAAAAAAAAAAAAAATCAAAATTTTTTTGTCAAAAAAAAATTTCTCAATAAATAACAAAATAATTTTACTCTTTTACAGGGACGTAAAAATGGAACCGTGACTATTTGGGGTGAAAGTGGAAAAGATCGTGACGATTGTGGCTGGTTACTGTGTACAAATCGGCAAATCCACGCGCCAGATCGTCTAATGTTAACCCAAATAATAGCAGGCGACAGTTTACCTCAGTTAGGACAACGCTTGCATGATGTAAGAGCTGAATGGGGAATTCCACAACACTGTGATTGTTCACTAGTATCATCAACTCCACCTAACGATACACTCCGTAATTCTATAAAAGGTGACTCAGTAACAGTCACAACAAATGGAAACATCAAGCAAGAAATAAAAGAAGAAAAGAACTCGGATGATACCGCGAATGGTTCGTCAGAAGGTAAAGCCAATGGGGAAGAAAATTCACCCTTAAATTGGTTAGCCGACGTAGCGTTGCAAAATCAAGATAAAAATGACAGTGGCTCTAGTTCGGACTCAGACGAGGATCGTGACGGTAATTACTCTACCTTGCGTGAATTATTGATCCGTCCATCACACAAACCCAATGGTAATGGTTCACGGTCAAATTCTCCGACGAATGTTAATTCACCTGGACCTACGAGCAACAATATCGTTAAGCAGGGTAAAAAATCCAAGATGGACGCACTTGATGAGGTAATATCGAGTGTAATTGAACACACAGCTAAAGAAGAACGCGATAGGAACGAGTCTGGAGAAAAAACTTGTGAGCTGAAACATTTTGTGCGTCGCTACAAGTGGACCGAACGTGGGCGTGAGCCATTGCCAATTAGAATAATGACATTAACCGAGAGTAAAAGTCTTTATCCAAATGTACCACATTCCTGGTTGTGTAATGGTAAATTATTGCGGTTAAATGAGCCTCATAATATCAACAATTATCGCATATTTCAAGACCAATGGAAACGTGGTCAGCCAGTTATTGTATCAGATGTATCTAAATCACTTAACATGGATCTCTGGCACCCAGATTCATTTGCGCGAGACTTTGGTGATGAAAAAAATGATTTGGTTAATTGTATGACTGGTCACACAGTACCTCATCAACCTATGCGTAAATTTTGGGAAGGTTTTGAGCATTTTTCAAAACGTCTTAAAGATGATAAAGGCAATCCAATGCTTTTGAAACTAAAAGACTGGCCGCCGGGTGAAGATTTTGCTGAATTATTACCATCGCGTTACGCTGATCTCATGAAAGTATTACCATTGTCTGAGTACACTCATCGTAATGGACGATTAAATTTAGCAAGCAGATTACCTGACTGCTTTGTAAGGCCGGACTTGGGGCCTAAAATGTACAATGCATATGGCTCAGCGCTCTACTCGAATAAAGGAACGACTAATTTACATCTTGATATATCTGATGCTGTAAATGTTATGGTTTACGTGGGTATTCCTCAAGATGGTGACAGTGAAGAGCATATTAAGGAAGCACTGAGAGCTGTCGATGAAGCAGGCTGTGATATTTTGACTCGTCGACGTGTACGTGAACGTGGTGAAGCACCTGGTGCTCTCTGGCACATTTATGCTGCTCGTGATGCTGATAAAATTCGCGATCTGCTTAATGCTGTTGCTCTGGAACGTGGCGCACGTTTAGAGCCACACCATGATCCTATTCATGATCAAAGCTGCTATCTTGATGGTCATCTACGTGAACGATTGTACCGTGAATATGGTGTTGAAGGGTAAGTTTTGTTGATTTTTTTTTTAGTATGTGTGCATACTAAAAAATTTGCGTCAATGCGTTAAAAAATTTTTTTAACAATTTTTATATTAAATATTCAACTCTTTTTTATGTTGATCTAACAAAATAATCGCGTATAAAAATTATGCGCCCTTAATATGGGTACTCGGGAACCATAAGGGCGTTTAATAAAAATCCTATTTTTTTAAGTCCAAAAAAAAATTTTTAGTTAAGAGAAAATTTTTTTTTTTGTATTTCTCCATGTTTCATACAAAAAATATGTTGATTTCCAAAAATAAAAAAATTTTTTTTTTTTTCAAACTAAAAATTTTTTTGGACTTAGAAAAAATTATAGAATTTTTATTATACGTTACAAGAGTGTATAAAATTTTTTTTTGATTTTTTGCACATTTCGGACAAAAATACGTCAATTCTTGAAAAAAAAAAAAATTTTTTTTATTCGTCTTTATGCACGGAAAGAACAAGATGACACTGAATATCATCCCAGATTATAATCAATGATATCTGTGGAGAAAAAAAATTTCAGATAATAGCTAGAAAAATCCAGATTATACTTCGTGATCTGGATTATACTAGCTACTATCTGAAATTTTTTTTTGCTCAGTGTAATCTGGGATGACATCCAGTGTCATCTTGGCTTTTCACCGGTAGTTTTTGCCGGTATACGCCCTTATGGTATCTGGAACATGAAATATTGAATTTACACATGTTAAATATTTAACACAAAATTTTTTGACGTAATGTAAAATTTTTTACTCTGTGTGCTTCGATTGAATAAACACCACAGTTAATTAATCGTTTAATTATTTTTTTTCTTCAGGTACGCAATTGTTCAGTGTCTAGGTGACGCAGTATTTGTACCAGCAGGTGCACCACATCAAGTTCGTAATCTCCACAACTGTATTAAAGTTGCTGAAGATTTTGTATCACCTGAAAATGTATCTCACTGTTTCCATTTAACTCAAGAGTTCCGTGCCCTATCAGACACTCACACTAATCACGAAGATAAATTACAAATAAAAAATATTATTTATCACGCGGTTAAAGATTCATTGACTGTATTAGCTAATGCTAAGGAGGAGGCATTGCAACAACAACAACAACCACAACAGCAACAGGCTGCAGCTAAAACAAAATCTACTGATATTAAAATTAAAGATGAACCCAAACGTGAAACTTGATGATCCTAAGCTATGTACGATGATAATCGTCTATTGAATTCTCGATTTAATCAGATTATCAATACTACTTTGAATCTCGCTTTAAGCGAGTAATTAATGCTGCTCCCTCGGGTGCTAATCCATTTATTATTAATTGAATGGGTTTCAATTAAAATCGAGGGTGTGCTGAAATAATGCCGATAATGGTAATAATCACGATGATGATGATGATGATGAGTAAGAAACAGAGTAAAGGCGTAAAGAAAATAGGAGAGACTTATTAAACGGAGTATACTCCAGTTTGTTGTGATATTCGATTAGTGTATGAGTTTTTTTTAAAATAATTTTTTCTTTTGTTTATTTTTTTTCTTAATATTGTCTCGTGGCTAAGCCAGCTTGTTCAAGTAGAGAACTATTATTCTTTAATTGTTTATAATTATCATAATTATTAATAATGACAATATTGTTTTTCTTTTTCTTTTTTTAACTGTTGACAACGGAAATGAAATCCGTGAGATTATTTTCTACATTAAGATTTTTTGTAGATACAAGAGTCGTCTCCCCTTGACTTCGCGTTCTTTTACCAATTGTGATACCAATATTTGGAATCATACCATATATATATGAATGTATATTACATATATTGACTATCATATTCAATGTATAAATACATACATATAGATATAATTAATATTGAAAATATGAAATAAAAAAAATTCATTTGTAATTAATTATACCGTGCCTGTATCCAATACATACTTGTCCATATTCTATTATATATAAGATGTAGATAATTATTATTATTAATAAGAATAATGAATATTGTAATAATAAATTCCTATTGGCGATTTCCCAAATAAAATATAAATAAGGGAGTTTATTTATTATTTCATGTTTTTTTATTTTATTTGTGCAATTTTTCATTTCATTAAAAAAATTTTTACTTGCCTTAGGCAATAAAAAAAAAATTTTTTTTTGCAACTCAATAATTAAGACTTTTAACACTGCCTCATAGAATCACATGAATAAATTTTTGGAATTTATTAAAATTTGGATTAGCAAAAATTTTCTCTAACTAATTATAACTTTTAATTAGTTCAATCACTTGTTTAGAAAGTCTACAGTGCCGTCCGTTCATACATACTGGACTTTAACTTCATTTTTTTTTTTTTTTATTATTAATAAAATTAATAAAAAAAAATAATTCATGGAAAAAGCTGAGTAAATTAATAATTAATTTATTATGAAAAATTATTAAGACAGAGGCTGAAGTTTAATGAAATATATAAATATATATTTTTTTCCAAGTGCCAACGGTAACGACGCAGGTGCATAAAAAATACAATTAAAATTATTTATTTATATTTTTAAAATCTCGGGGCTCAATTTTTCATTAGACTAAACTGATGTACAATTTACGCGTTAAAATGATCAATTGTTAATTTAAATAATTAATATTTAAATGGTCATTTAATTTACGCATTTTTAAAATGTCAAAGATAAATAAAATAAAAGAAAAAAAAATCGGATTAATTTTTCTTTGATCTCAATAATTGTCTAGTAACAACGAGTTTATAAATTATTTAACTTGTATGTAAAGTTCTCGATAGAGTTGTTAAATAATTGAAATAAAATTAAGATAATTACCTACTAATGGGCGGTGTATAAAAAAAAATTAAAAATAAATATATGTGTATTATTGCAACAAGTTAATAATAATATTAATTTGCTTTTTTGTAAATAAATATTTAAATAATTAATAATTATTTCACTTAAGTATAAAAAAACGTATAAATATATAAATATGTCAAAAAATTAGTATTTAAGTTTAAATAAAATTAACGGCACGAAAATTACACCAGACAGTTAGTAATTAATATCATAAATAATAATTATATATACATATAAATAAAGTAATTTAATTAATATGATTAATTAGAAACATTATTTAAATGTTGCTGACAATGCCGAAAAAAAGTAAATATATTAAATAATACTATTAGAGAAATAAGTGTTCTGTGTAAATGCGCGCGTTATATATATATAGTAATAAATTTGTACATGTAATTATTATTATAATGTATTACAATTGTGATGTGTGGATGTAGTTTAAAAAGAAAGAAAAAAATGAAAAAAAAAGTGCGTGGCTGTACAGAAGAAGAATTTTGTGTAAAAGTTGCTGATTTAATGAATGTTGAGTATATTCGTGTAATGAGTGATAATTGGGGCTGGAGTAGTGGCGATTTGGAATATTAAATTTATGATAAATAAGATTTAAACTATAAAAAAAAAAAAAAAGAAAAAATGAAAACAAAAAAAAATAATTAAATAAAAATGTACAGAATGATTTTTAATGGAAAATTTGGTGGGATGAATAATTAAAAAAAAAAAATTGAATTTTTAAAATTGGTGACTATTAATGAAAAAATCACATTATGAATCCATAGCCCAGTGTCCTGTACCACCGGCCACTCCTCCCAGTCAAGGCAGTTGTAAACCGCTGGCCGGTGGGTATGAGTATAATTTTTTGTACTGTGTAAATGTAAGAACATACGTTTGAATAAGAAAAATGTTTATATTATAAATTGTCTTATTTATTTCTTCTTTACTTATAGTTATAAATTAATTTTTAAAAGATGAAAACAATTCAAAGTTAAAAATAAGAAAAATGCATGCTAAGGATATTTTTTTAAATTTATATATAAATCTTCCATACCATATTCGTAGTTATTTATTTGTAAAATCAATTAAGCAGATATTTAATAATTTTTAGAATTTTTTTAACTAATAAATTATAGCAAAAAAATAAGAACAAAAAATATTAACATGTAGAAATTTTTAAAAATTATCAAGTGACAGCTGACTTTAATGTCATTTACTTATTATCACAGAACTGTCAATTTATAATATTGAAAGTATTGAGAAATTTTTAATTTTCAATTTTTGCTATTTTTTTTTCTTCAGATTAATTTATTTTTTCGTTGAAAAAATTTTTAATTTTTATTTACTGTCACAAAATTTTTTATGTACACATTCCTAATAATTTTTTTTTTCAACACAAATTTGCAATAATTATTAATTTAAATTTATGATAAGATATCAAAATTATTGAAGTTCTCAATTGACACTTAAATTGACAGAAATTATACTTTTTTTTTTTTTATAATTTATAGTAATTTAATTATTATGAAAAGAATTTGATAAAAAAATTCTAAGTGTAAAAATAAAAACTCTTTTTTTTGACATGTCGAGAGTAGAGCACTACTAAGTAATGCTTCGCTTATGAGGCATGCAAAAATTTTTAGAAGCATTTTTTTATTGTTATTGATTTGTTATAAAAATTTTTAAAATGAAAATTGATTTTGGGGACATTTAACAATTTTTTTAACAAATAAATTATGGAAAAAAAATCAGAAAAAAATTGACCTTAAGAAATTTTAAAAAGTTAAAATTGCAATTTTTTTAAAGATAATTTTTCAAAACAAATTTGTTTGTCAAATAAAATAAATAAAAATTTTTTCATTTGTAAAAAGCTTAAAAAACTACAAGCATAATTTTTAAAAAATATTTTTTAGTTTTAATTAAATAACTTAAAAGAAAATTAATGAAAATTAAGTTAGCCGACATCTAAAAATTTTTAGATTTTTTTTTTTATTAAAAAAATTACAAAAAAATTCATTTTTAAAAAACTTTAAAAATTATAAGTGCAATTTTGTAAAAATATTATTTAGTTCTCATTTAATTATTAAAAAAAAACTCAAAAAATTAACAATGTCGGCTAACTTTAGTATCATTATAATTCATTATTATTACATTAAAGTTAGCAGTCACTAGAGAATTTTTCAATTTTTTTTTAACAAATAAATTTGTTCAAAAAAATTACTTTTAAAAAATTGCATTTTTTATTTTTTTAAATTTCTACATGTCAATTTTTTTTACCATAATTTATTTTGAAAAAAAAAATTCTAAAAATTATTAAATATCTGCTAAATTTATTTTCATTTCATTATTTAAAAAAAAAAAATATTTTTTGGCCAAGTCGATAACATAGTTCATTTTTTTTAAATAATAAATATGATGATAATATAGAAATTGTTAGAAAAATAAAATGAGCAGAGGTGTAGCGCTGTGTTCTTAATCTACATTATCGTGAAGCTTATGAATCATGATTATTGTGACAGTAACTACATAATTGATCATTATTAGTATAATGTACATGGATTGCACCACAAGTTAAGGACGTTCACCGCCATATTAAATAAAGTCTAAGCAATTTTCATTTGAATTATTGCCGCTAAAAATTGAACAACTGAAGCGCACTCTATGTACCAAACACAACTATTCACGGAATTAGGGACTACTTTTATTCGGCGGAGTATTTCGTTGATGAGGTGTGTAGTACTTCTGCACAGGCGCACTAAATTTTTTGTGTTGGTGGGGATTGAGCATGTGGTCGGGAAAAAAGTCATTCTTTGATTCTTTCATAAGTCAAGAATACTAGTAATACTACTACTACTACTATTTCACCGGGACGACTATAAGTTGATGAAAGACTCGTGTTTTGCATTTTTAATTAATAAAACGAAAATTATTATAAATAAAATCCCAAAATGGCAGACGGCAATACGGAAGGTATTTTATTGAATTATTTTATTTTATTTAATTTTTAATGACATTAAAGCTATCAGTCACTAATATAAAATTTAAAATTTTTTCATCAAAATTAGATGACACGCTTAATGAGGTAGTATCTCTGGAAGAGGAGGTGATGATGCGTTACCGAAGGGACAGAATTCAATTACTGAAAATGCTTAATACGGCCTACGAACAACTGCTGCAAGAAAAAATGACGAATTACAATTATCGAAACTCTAAAAACATCACTAGACCAAATGTGCTTGAAGCTATAAAGGATCACATATTTACACAAGGTTATCAAGCAGTAGTACTTGAACTACCCATATTTTTGGATATGAGTGAATACGTATGGAATATCCGATTTTGCTACAATGCAATCAATTTTTTCGGAGTGACTAAAGACACCAGCCACGGGTGGATCTTAGTAGATTTCCTGACAGGGTGTTGGAAAATTACATGAATTGTATTTTATTTAGCATTGCTATACACTGATTTGTAATTTTACAAAAATTTTTAACAGTGTGTAAATAAATAAATTAGTTTGAATTTATTGAGTGGTCTGAAGCTCGCGCGCTACGCAATGTTGCCAAATGTTTTGATTCCATTTTAATGTAGGTTACTTGAGAATTTTTTGTGATTTTTAAATATTAATTTCCCAATAAATATTTCGGTAACTGATATATTTTATTGCAAACAAAGAAACCTGAATATTTCGAAAATCTAATTTTTAGTTTTTTTTTTTACTTCATTTAATCCATGACTGATAGTATAATTCGAGAAATACTGCAAACGTCTGACTTTCTCGTAAGACTCTGAACAAATACTAGCATTTAAAAATTTTATTTTTTCAAAAATTTGTCCGGTAAAGTATAATTTAAACCTCACTATTAGATAAAGAAGGACCTTAACTATTAGAAAAAAAATTGAATTTACTCATAATCTAATATTTTTTATTTTACATTGGCGGCGAAAGGACCTCCTTAAAGTCACGGTAAAAAACTTAAAAAATGACGGTTTTTTAGCAACCTCACCTGTGACTATAAGACAAAAAGATTTGATATCAATAAAATAATAGATTAATTAATTGTTATAAATTAATTAACATGACAAAGATTGTTCTTAATCTTCTAAACGCTAGGAAATGAAAAGGATGCCGTAAGCTTTTTAGGTTACTTATAAAAATAAAGGCCACAAACTTTTTAACCGACTTATGTATAATACCGTTAAAAATAAATTATTCGCGGGAATTCAAAAACTGAAGGAATCGTACAAAGATTCGATTTAGATAAAATTATCGTAAAAATAAGCACTACCATAATAATAAAATATCAAAACTTGAATAAATTTATGAATATAATTATGTAAATTAATATGCAGGCATTACTATAAATATTGCAGTCATATGATGGAATAAATTCAATGGTTACAGTCACGGGTAATCCATAAATTTCTCCGAAATATTTAATTATAACATTGAATTAATTTAATTAAATGAATGAAAATAACAACAGCGATGAAATGAATACATACTGTCGTTGAAAATAATTATAACACCGTAAATTATTAAATAATTACCACAATGATAAATAAAACCTTATAGTCACGGGTTACTCGTGCAAGTATATCTTATGACAGTTATTATAAAATTATATTTATTTAATTTTCATAAATAAATGTATCATGAGGGACAACATAGATATGCATACAACAGTTTCAAATAATAAATATAAATCATTTAAATAAATAATTACCTCAATAATTAATTAAACCTTATAGGGAAGATACCGCAATTAAGTTAGCGTGGAAATTCAATTCTTAGCGGGAAGTTAAAAATATCTGCTAGTCAAGTCGATAACACAGTTCAGTTTTTTATATTATAAATATTAAATATGTCGATAATATAGAAATTGTTAGAAAAATAAAATGAGGAACGAGGCGTGGCGCAGTGTTTTTAATCTACATTATCGTGAAGATGATTATTGTGACAGTAACTAATTTATCAGCATTAGTATAACATACATAGAGTGCACCGCAAGTTAAGCACGTTGACCGCCATATTGAGTTGATGTTGACTCTCCATCCAGTTTACTCTCTATCTTGCTATCTCTACCTATACTCAATAGATTATCTCGAGGTGTAGGTGTTTACGCGGTACGCTTACGGTAAGACCCGTGTCTTGTATTATTAAAAAAAAAAAGTAATATTAAAATAAAATAGCGTATCGATTAGCACAGTAGTATCAATAGTGTCAGTATAGTTTACAAAACATTAATAAATAAATAATAATAATAATAATAATTATCCCCATAATTATTACTATTATTTATCCTACAATTACAATTACTATTAATATACAATCGCTAAAATAAAACATTAAGTTTGGTAATAATAATCCAAAAATCGTGGTGTGTATTAGCAATGAGTGGTAGCGACGATAAAGAGAGCCAGTGTGAGGAAAGGACAACTGAGTCAAACAACGAGATCATGGGTGACGTCCTTGCTAAAGAAGCTGAAGAGTCTGGTGATGCGGTTGACGCTGGTGATGTTGAAAATAATATTAAAGTTGATGCTGATGCTGATAATCAAACACAAGTTGACGTAAAAACTCAATTTGAAATTGACGCTCAACCCAATCAGGACAATGATAATTATCGTGATGAAACAACAGACTCTGAAGACGAATCACATTTCAGAAATTCACCATGTGAAGCTGATGCTGCTCCGGAAATTCCTGTCGCTCAATCCATTCCTGAGTCTACATCTACGGTATTTTATTTTGCTATTTTATTTGGAATTTTTAAGCTCTTTTTTTTCTGGCTATTTATATATATATAGTCGCATTGTGATGCGTTTAATGTTATCCTTGTAAAGGTGACTTTCACCCTGGTACAAATACACCTATATAATATTATACGTGTATATTATAATATATATACAACTGCATATCCATGTATTTTATACCTTTATTTTTTTTTATGTATATTTACAGGACACCCAGACAACCCAAACTACCAATGACATCTGGAATTTATCTAAGTCTCTTGATGATGATGATGATGATGATGATGATGATAATGAGGAATTGTCATCGTATTTTGGGCAAACTCAAACTATCAAACATGAAAAAGTTTGTACTTGTGAAGTCTGTGTTGTACAAAGGTTAAAATTGTTATTATTATTATACAGGCTTCTAGGTATTATCACCAATTTTATTTTTCTGTACTTAATCCTGTTGTTTTTGATTATCAGGGCATTTATCCGGGATAAAATAACAAAAGTATGGAATTGGCAGAGTCAAGGATTAAAAATACGTGAATACATTAGAGCTGTATTTAATGCCGCTATTGAGTCTCCTTGTGTGCCTAATATTCGTAAATATGAATGTGATCCTAATCAGTATGCTCAACTCCGAGAAATTGTTAATGAGTATGTTTATTTTATTTATTTACTCACATTTTTCTGCTTTAGGTTTTCAGCAAATATTTTCTATTGTAAATACTATCAATGCTAATTACTATACGATCATTAGTGACTATTCATAATACCTGTTTTTATTTGGTAAATATTTACAAGTCGGGTCAACCATTTTAATTTTTATTTTTTTGAACGAAATTTCTATTTGATTTTATTGATATATATATATTTTTTTTTAAATATATAAAAAATGAACAATAAAAAAAAATTTATTACCACAATTTTAACAAATTTTAAAAATAATTTATTTTTTTTAATTCGTTTTTTTTTTTATGTACTCAAAAAAAATATATATATCAAAAAAAGATAAAATAGAAATTTTATCAAAAAAAAATAGAGTCAAAATTTTTTCCAACTTCCCGTATAAAAAAGTTGCGGAGTTCTCCGGAATTACGCAAGGAAATATGAATTTCAGAGAAATTCAGAATGAAATCATAGAAAATAATCATCGATAGAAAATTGATAAAGTAGTAATATAAATTCATAAAACCATAATATTTTGATTTATTAATTACAGACTTCTTAAGGATTTTTGAGAAAATCCGGAGGAATCCCGGAGAAAATTTCGCGGAACTCTGCTAGTCTAGCTTCTAGTCTCAATTCCACAAGTATTTTAGAAAAATTCCGCAGAGTTTTCACCAGGATTCCTCCGGAATTTTCTGAGAAATCTTAAAAAATCTGTAATTAATTAATCAACATATATGATGATTTCGTGTATATAATATATTTCTACTTCATTAATTTTTTAACGACGATCGTTTTCTATTATTCCATTCTGAATTCTTATGGTATTCATATTTGTATTAAAATGATGATGATCCATCAATTCATCTATTTTTTTTTATGGCCAAAAATGAGTTTGACCCCACTTATAAATAATTACCTTCTATTTTCATAATAATAAAATTTGCTCAGAGATAAATATTAATGCTTCTGTTAATATTTTTAATTAAGTATTTAACTCGAAAATAATTTCTGAATTTGGTATTATTAAATAATAAAATTTTTGGAATTGGAAAATTAAGTATTTTTAACGTAATATTACTTAACATACTGTTCATAAAAATTTTTCTGATGAAACATAATACTAAAAATAGTTTTCAATCAGAATAAAAAATAATTACAGTTGTAAAAATTTTATCTACTATTTCAATTTATATTTTATTATAATTTCTTGTTATGAGTGATCTTATTGATAAAATTAGACCCTCAATGAATTTATTGTGAAAACTTGGCGTCAGCTTGAATTCCGGAAATTTAAAATTTCTTTACTTATCGCAATCTGATATTATTACTAAGTTTAATCTCTTTTAAACAGAACTTAATAACAACAACACAATGCCCGTTAGATTAAAATGATTTATAATACAGTTCATAATAATTGTTTATAGTAAAATACAATAAGTAATAAATTAAATTATTAAATTTTCAGATTGATAAAATTCCTCTAAAGTAACAAATAAAATCATTAAGTCAAAACATGAAAAAATAATAAATCATATTAGGTATGGTTTAATACCTGCTTATTATATTATTACAAGTTTATATGCATTGAAAAAATATAATTATGTATTAATTATCAATGATAGTGACATTTGAGTACCATATCAGATTTATTCCTATTAGTACAACAATAGCTACTGATTTTCCAATAAATAACAATTCATGATCATGTATAGTAATTAGTATTTTTCTGTAAGATAAATTTAATTTAAAAAATTCTATTTAATATCAATAATAAATTTAATTTTTCTAGTCTTGTAAAAAGTCATCCACACAAATTTTTCTTGATGCTGGTGATACAGGCACAAGAATTCGTCGTTGAGTTAAAAATCCGTATTATGCGTCCACTGCAGGATGATAATTTAGCGCGTATTGCTGAAGTATTTCTTACAAGTAAGTAAAAACGTTCACTAAAAATTAATGATAAAATTAATTTTTTTTTTGGTAAATTTTATTTAACAAGAGTCAAAAATTAATAATTGTTCTTAAATTCAACTAAATAATATTACCAAAAAATTTTTTGTGCCGTTTGGGCATTTTAACTTTCATTTTTTTGAACTGAATTTCTATTTGATTTTATTGATATATATATATATATTTTTTTTTAAATTAAAAAAATGAACAATTTAAAAAAAAATTGATTATCACAATTTTAACAAATTTTCAAAAAAATTTATAATGTAATTTTCAACTTTTTTTTTTAATTCGTTTTTTTATGTACTTTTCGAAAAAAAATATATCAGAAACATCAAAAAAAAAAATAAATTAAAAGTTTTCTCTATAAACATGAGACCCAAATTTTTTTCCAACTTTTAAAGGCAAAAAAGCTATCGAAATCTTTATTTTTTCCTTTGACGACATTTTTTTTTCATAAATGCGCCGGTAAAACAAGCAGAATAAAAAAAAAATTTCTAATGTTAATTTTTCACCTAGTTATGGCTCAAAATAAGGTTGACCCCCCTTGTAAATAATCACCTTTATTTTTTTAATTGCATTAACACTCAAACTAATAAATATTAAATATTTCTCAGGACTTTTGAACGGCTACGACATTTTAATAGCAACAGCAGCTCAAGTAACTGATTTAATAAAACCACTAGAAGACAATCACCTCTCAAAATTCACAATAACCTGGGAATTTTTCAACAAAAAACTCTACCAAAATTACATATACTTCTACGAGCCAACAATCAGAAATATCTTACCATCCCTAGTTCGTCAACTGCGTAAACCCCGAAAAGGAAAAGGTTACAAAGTGCTATTAGAAAGGTACTTAGGCTTCGTGGACGAGATGATGCAGATCGCAGATCTGTGGCTAGACAAAGAGTTGAATATCGACAAGTACAACGCAGTCCAAACCCGTCGTATAATAGACAAACGCAAAGCCAGTACCCCTTGGACCCTCTACACAATCGAAGAAGCGACAAAAGTAGAAAACGAGCGTACATTAGATGTCCCAGGATTGGGACTAAATCAAACACCATTTGATTCTTACTTCATAAAGTTACTAGAGCGACTAGAATCTCCACCAGACACCGCATTAGTCCGTAAGATGCTGGACGCCTGGAGTAAACAAGCCTACCAAACGTTAGCTCTAAGTTCATTAGGAATTTACTGGCACAAAGAACGTGAGATCGCAGGGGACGGTACAACGCCTGATGATCCTGGTTATTATTTCGGGTATCAAGCAGCTGCATGGTTAGTATTAAGCCGAGCTACTGACACGACATTAGAAATAGATACCAAGTGCACAGTCTGCGGTGAGCTAGCTTGGGTGTCACACTTGGTCGTAGGTGGCCGTACTAAAACCGGTCAGTGTGCTCATCCAACTTTGAAGGCTAATGGAGATATATCTACAGCATCATTATCAGTATCATTACCCGGTTCGCCGTCTTCGACAGGTTCCGCAGCTGATAGTACTGAACTAGTTAACACCAACCACAATACAGATAATAAAAAACGCAAAGGATGTTTGTGTACATACAGACATTTGGGTGAATGGCAAGGTTCAACATTTCGTGGACTTTTATTATTTCCACCTTGCTTGTGTATGCTCAATATGCGTCAATTACCGGAGTCTGCTTGTCCTTGTGTTCGTGAAGAACCATCACGTTTATCTGGACGCAATAACAATAATAATAGCAGTAATAATAGTAATAGTGGTAGTAACTGTAGTAATAATATTAATAATAATAGTAACAATAGTTGTAATAAAACAAGTGATCAGCAAATTTCTACACAATCTTCTTCAGTAGAAAGTGGAGAGACTATTAAAATGAATAATTGTAAACCGGTGGTACCTCAAACAAGGCATTCAACGACACAAACTCCCAATGGTATGCACCCTCATAATCATGGCCATGCTCATAATAACCACACCGGACACAATCCACATCCTAGATGCACTGGCCATGGGTCTGATATAAAAGGAATTGCCAAACACAATCATGGACATCCGCATTGCCATAAACAAACTGTCGAACAGATACGCAGGGTATCTTGCAATAGTTTGCACACTGGTGATGGTAATTGTTCGGATAGCGGGAGTATTGAAGACTCTTGTTCAACTGGTGGGTCATCTTCTCCACGAGATGCTGGTCGGCATTGCGATTGTTGTTACTGTGAAGTATTTGGCCATGGTGTACCCAGTGTTGCTCCAGTAAGTCGTAATTATAATGAGACAAGAGAACGATTGCGGCAATTGTTGACGAAGAAAAAAGCTAAAAAGTGTAATAAAGTTACGGGGTCTACTATTGTTGGTTCGGGATCTACAGCTGCAACTTCTTCGTCTTGTAGTCCTCCTGTAAGTCCAGCTGACACTCCGTCGGATAATTCTGTTACTCGTGGTAGATCTGATACTCCGTCGACTGTTTCTGAGTTGAGGGATGATCGGGATTTAGATACGTTAATTAAATTTATTGAAGGGGATGTGGACAGTAGTGGGAAGAAAGATACTAAGAAGAGTGAAAAAAAGGCGAGGCAGAAATTGAAGAAAGCTGAAGAAGCTTTGAGGCTGCAGAAAGAAGAAGCTGATAGGCAGAAAATTGTTGAGTTGCAGAAAAAAACTCCCGGTGTTACGATAACTGTTGTTGATCCGAAAAAACCAGCGCAGAAATTGTTGATGAATAAAAATTTACCTGAGGTGTCGATTTTGCCGGCAACTGTACAGAAGAAAATTGTGAAGAATGAAGTTAGGGAGAAGGTTAAGGAGACTGTTGTTGTTGTTGCTAGTGGTAAAAGTAAAAAGAAAAAGAAACAGAAGATTGTTGAACCTGAACCTGAACCTGAACCTGAACCTGAGCCGGAACCTGAGCCTGAGCCTGTTCCGTTGACTAAAAAGGAACGGAAGAAATTGAAGAAAGAAATGAAGAAAATGGAATTGCAGAAATTGCAGAATAGTAGTGATGGTAATAGTGGGAAAGTTTCTAAAGATCAACCTCAAATTGTTACTATTAAAAGGGTGATGGAGTCTAATAACGCTGAGCCTACGGTTACGATTACTCTTAAAGGGCAAACACCTGCTGAAGATAAAGTATTATTTACGTTAGTTAATGGACAAACTAAGGAACCGTCGAAGGAAACTGGTGGAAAGAAAAAGAAAAAGAAGAAGGGTCAAGCTCAAGCACAAGTACAAGCTCAAACTCAAGTGAAAGTTACTCAGGTTCAAGCGAAGAGTAGTAATAAGGAGAAAGATAAAGGTAAAACGAAGAAAGAAGAGAAGAAAAAGGCACAGGCACTAGCGAAAATTCAAGATCAAGATCAAGGGCAATTACAAGGTAATAAAGGACAAAATCAAGCTCAGGCACAAGTCTCGAGTGAAATAAAAACCAAGAAAAAGGATAAAAAGAATGCTGAGAATAAACAACCACAAAATGTTCCCCAGCAACAAAATAGCACAAAGAAAAATCAATCTGAAGTTAGTAATAAAGGAAAAAAACAGAAGACTGTTACTCCACTTACTGAGATTAAGGTACAGACTAATGTTAATAGTAACACTAATATTAAGATTAATGAGGCGGGGAAGAAACAACAGCAACAGCAACAATTACAACAACAACAGCAGCAACAGCAACAGCAAAAGAAGAAAAAAGATAATCAGAAGAATAATAAACAAGCTAAGCAAGCACCGTCACAGCAAAAAACGCCTGTTAGTAGTAATACTAATCTGAGTAATGTTAATAGTAGTAATAGTAATAGTAATAGTGGGAGTTCAACGCATGGTCAAGCTAAGGATATGACAAGGATAAATATTGAAAATCTTAAATTACCACCTGGTATTACGATAACAAAGGTTGATGTTCCCGTAAAACCATTTCCTATAAAATCAACTCCACTTGCTAAAGCTACTAGTAATACTCCGCCAAATAAACAGGCGACGATAATTGCATCTCCAATGTCTGCTGGGGGAATTCATGGAAGCTATGGTGGTCCTCAAGCTGGTGCTAATGTTATTGTGGTTGATACTGGGAAACTCAAGCAGGATCTTAATCCAAATGACAAAGGTAAGTTTTTTTTTATGGTGTTTTTTGTATTTTGCACGGCTCATAAGCGAAGCGTTGAGGTTGTGCTCTACTCTCGACATTCCAAAATATTTTAATCAATTTTATTTTGAAAAATGAGATTATGAGGCGTGCACTTTTTGATTTTCCAAACTTTCTTTTTTTTTTTTTAATTTAACAAGGCAGGTTGAATTCTTGCTTAGAATAGAATAAAATTTATTTGATTCTAGGAGAACATACATTCCCATTGCAAGGGGATAATCACATATACATACATTTTTCATATAATTTCAGGTACATGGGTTATAAAAAAGAGAAAGTGAAATATTATAATTAAAAATTAAAATCAATAGATATATCACTACATTAATGGATTATTCAAAGAGAATAAATGCTCTTAGGGTGCAGGCGTTTTGTATAAAATGGTATACTGGTTTTACGTATGGGCAATCGGGGTTTAAGATGTCATGGATTGTAGGCGCTGGAATTCTTGCTTAGATTAAACATACTTGATAAACAAAGTAGAGTAAATTACTAATTTGCTAGTTTCTTAATATTCAACTCTTCTGAACATTGATTATTATATTAACAAAGTAGTAATACGAAAATAAGTAATAATCAATTAAAATTAAATAGTACTCAATTAAAATATCATCTTTTTTTCTTGCATATCATTTAATTTATAAAAAAGAACTTTTTAAAGGAACTTTGTATTTTATGTCTGTTTGATCTCATGAAACTATGTATTCAGCTTTCTTTAATGAGGTTTTTCTTTCAATTAAATAAATTATTGCGTCTATGATACGTCTGTATTTGTATATCTATATATAAATTTTATTATGATATTTTTTTTCTTTACCTTAGAATTATGGTGCTACTAAACCATAATATAGTTTTCTGTTTTTTATTATTTATGTTTTTTTTTTATTTATTTATTTATTTATTTATTTCAGCCTGACGGCCTAGAAATGAACTTGGTAGAAACATAGATAATTAACATCTCTCTTATTGTCTACATAACATATATGTTAAATCTTAAATTCTTATATCCTTAAAATACTTAAACTCTTAAATTTTTAAAAGTCTTTATTTATTTACACTTTGGGATTCTTTGCTGTTTTTTTTATTATTTTGTGTTTCGTATTTTATTTTAATAAATTAATAATTGATGATATTTTTAGGAGCTTCCAAGGAGCCAAGTAAATCGAGTAAAAAAAAGAAGAAGAAGAATGCCGCAGCAGCAGCTGCTGCCGCCAAGAATGCATTGCAAAATAATTCACAATCTAACGACAACTCGGAACGTTATCAAAATGATGAATTAGCGCGTATTGTTCACAATCCCGGATCAAATATGGTGACTATCCGCAATCCTGCATTCGGATCGCTACCAAAAGTTGAACCAGTTCAACAACAAGCAGCTATTATTAAACTGTCTGACAATGGGATGGTAACAATACGAAGTCCAGCCTTGCAGCATGCCTTGAACAATGGTCTTACACCTCCGCCAAAACCCGATTTTATAGTGAAAGGTGAATTTTTGAATGAAAACAGCAAACCCGCATCGGGACAAAAAAGTGCAAATATATCTTCGAGCTTAGCTGATCTAAGAAGTCGTCTCACACCCGATTGTACTGGTATCACTGGTCTTGCTAATATACAAATAAGTAAAGTAACTAGTGGACAACAAGTGATACCTGAGAATGGTATTAATTTAAAAGGAACCAGTGTTACATTAACAAAGGTCAAAAATCCAGATGTTAAATGTGATTTTGTTGGTGTTTCTTCTACTGTTGCCAATATAACAATCCCTCCGACAAATTCTCCTGGCGGTTTACCACATGAGCTCTCGTCAAATAATATTCCTAATAATTTTAATCAACATCAGCCGTTGCAGCATCATCAGCACCATCAACACCAGCAACAACTGCAAGATCAGCAACAGCAGCAGCAGCAGTCATTAGCGAAAGGAAAAAAAAAGAAAAAGAAAGGAAATGGTGCTAGATCATGCGGCGATGACTGGAATCTCGTTGGTGAGAATAAAAGACAAATATAAAATAGATTATTGATATATTTTTTCTTAAAAATGACAAATATTGTTATAGTATATTGTGCAACAAGTGCGACAACGTCGCACGAGTTGCACATACTATTTTGTATTACAAATGCGGTGATAATGTGGGTGGGTACAAAATTGGGGTCCAGGGGCAGAGCCCCGGCGGGTGGTTGGGGGGGCGGAGCTCCCCCAGTCCCTAAAAACTAATAAAAAGTTAAAATAAAAGAAACAAATATAAATCAAATAATAAATGCAAAGTAATTAATTAATATTAATTACTAAAAAATAAGTTTACACACTGAAACAATCAACACATAAAATTAAATGACATTAAAGTTAGCTGTCACCACAATTTTTTAATTTTCTTTAACAAACAAATTTTTTCCAAAAAATTATTCATAAAATTATCATAAAATTATTAAAATTATCATTTTTCTGCTAAATTAATTTTCATCACAATTAAACAGCTCAATATTAATAAATTATTTTCACTATCGTTAAAAATATTGTAATGTCAACCTCACTTCTTTAATATTGACAGTTAGATTGTGTTTTTTTTTTGTTATTTATTTTAATTTTAGCAGTTTTCACAGTCAATTGAATGCGACAAGGATAGTTTGAGTTCGCCAAGAATAATTTGCGTGC